>VMDO01010312.1:0-72313 GCA_007922755.1 Pedetes capensis
TTCCCCTTCCCCTTCCCCTTCCCCTTCCCCTTCCCCTTCCCTTCCCTTCCCTTCCCTTCCCTTCCCTTCCCTTCCCTTCTCTTCTCTTCTCTTCTCTTCTCTTCTCTTCTTTCTCTTCCTTTCCTTTCCCTTCCCTGCTTTCCCTTCTTTCCCCTTCCTTCTCTTCCTTTCCCCTCCCCTTCCCCCAACCTCAGGCCCCAGGGGCTCTTATGTGGCCCAGGCTGATCATGAACTCCTGGGTTTAAGTGACCCTTTTGCCTCAACTTCCTGAGTGTCTAAGATTATTGGCACCATACCAGGCCTGGTTTAAATTATTTATTTATTTTTCAAATGAGGAAAGAGATTAGAAGATGGAAAAAAAGCAAGTATAAAGTTACCTTTTTGCCCATTCTTACAAGTTTTTTCTTTCTTGCCTCAAACCCAGGTCCTTGTGCCTGCTACATAAGCACTCTACCACTGAGTTATATTCCCAGCCCCTACTTTTTTTTGTTGTTTGTGTGTGTGGTACTGGGAGGTTGAGCTCAGTGGTTGAGCACTTTGCATGTGCTCTACCACTGGGTTGCACCCTAGACCACTTTTTATTTTTTGTTTTGAGACAGAGTCTAAGTTGTACACACTGCCTCTAGCCTCCAGCTTGTGATCCTCGTGCCTTTACCTCCCAAGTTGCTAGGCTTACAGGCATGTGCCATGGTGTCTGCCTATCTCACATGGGTTTTTAAAGTAAGAAGCTGAAGTTCTTTCTCTCCTCCTTCCATCACCACCCCCACTACCACTATTAGTTATTACTGATTGAGCTACTAATGCAACAGACATTAAAATCATCACTATTAGCCCTACAACAACTCCGCAAGGTAGATCTTTGCCTCATGTAACAGATGAAAACACTGAGTCCTAGAGGGCTATGTAACTTACCCAAGGGCATAACACTCGTTAATGCAGAGCCAAAAGTTATACTTACATTTTTTTATCCAAAGCCTGTGCTGTTTCCCCTCTGCCATGTGGCCTTCTCTGGCCTGGGGAAAGGGTGAGGGGAGGACCCAGATGGGCTTGGTGAAGCAGCACATGGGAGGAGGGGTGAAGTTGGAGTGAAAGGGCAAGGGAATGAAGGCCCAGGTGTGGTATAAGCAGAGAGAACTGGTCAGGTGCAGGGTCGGACTTAGTAGGATGTTCTCCTCCTCCCTCCTGAGGCCGATGGCTCAGAGGCCATTCCTTGAGAGCCAGCCATGGGTCAGAGACAGCCATGGGTAGGCTTTGAGAGGTGGAGGAGAAGCTGGGCATGGTGGTGTGTGCTGTAATCCCAGCATTTGGGAGGTTGAGGCTGGAGGATTGTAGCCTGAGCTACAGAGCTGAGGAGTAGAGCACTTGTTTCGTTGTTCAAGACCTGAGATTTGATTCCTAGCACTGCCAAAAAACATACAAACAAACAAAAAGTGAGCTGCTTGATTTACTTAAGGAGGAGCATGGTCTCTTGGTTCCACAGTCTTGGCCATCAACAGATGGGCTGTTTTTTTGCCTGGGATTCAGAGGGTGGTAAGAACAAAGTGAAGATTAATGCCCTGGGCACACCCCATTCACTCAGCAGCCATGTGCTTCTTGAGATTTGCAAAGTGCATTCAGTCAGACCGGAGAAACATTTGCTGTCTTCTGTCTTCTCCTTGTGTGTATCTCATGATTATATTTAGTTAAACACCTATAGGTTGATCTTTTCCTTTTTTTTTTTTTTGTGCCAGTTTCCAAAAGTGAAAAATTGTTTTCTTACATGATGAAAATATGTGAATAAAACAAAAACACATTTAAAGGGGAGATAAACATAACACTCAATCTCAAAAAACAATGGCAATGTTGGTGTGTTGACTATAAATTGGAGTTGTTGTTGTTGTTAGGTGCCGTCGAGTCGGTGTCCGACTCATAGCGACCCCCTGTTCAACCGGGGAAACACTATTGTCAGTGCTTCTCTGCTGTTCATAGGGTTTTCAATGGCAGATTGATTTTTGGGAGGGGGTTGCTAGGTCCTTCTCCCAAGCCTACAGCTTCTGGTGTTCCCAGGCGGTCTCCCATCCAGGTACTAACCAGGCCCAACCCTGCTTAGCTTCCGAGATCTGACAGGATCGGATGCCACAGGGCTATGGCTGCAGGCATAAATTTGAGTGGTTTTCTTTAAGACACAATATTTCCACTGTAGCTGCTGCTGGGGTGGCAGCCAGACTCACTAGATGATGGAAGCTTGGTGCATGCCTTCTTCTAGGTTCTAGACCATTATGTTCCAAAGCACAGCTGTCTAAAGAGGAAAAAAAAAGTTCTGCATGGTCTCAGGTCCCTATAAAATAAACTCATGGATACAAGGTGCTAATAGTTCCATAGACTTCCACCTAAAAATCTTTTGGGTAAAGCATAAATTTTAGGATATACTGACAGACATGATAGTTATGGATGTATTTGCTTTTAAAATGAGTGCAATAAGTGGTTATAAAGCACTGTGCATTCAGTTGGTTAGGCCATGGAAAAATATATTTTCCCTTATTGCTGTTATGAATGCAAAATGATATAAACCCTGTAGAGAGGAAATGTGGTGATGTCTAAGAAAATTACATATTAATTTACCCTTGACTCAATAGTCTCACTTTCAGGAGTTTATCCTTAAAGAAACCTCTCCAGGGGATTGGGAGTGTAGATCAGTAGTAGAGCACATGTTTAATATGCACAAGGCCCTGGGCTTCACCCCCAGTACAAAGGGAGTTAAAAAAAACCAAAAAAAACCCCTCAAATAGTACAGAAGTACACATACATAGAGTAATATGTTCCAGTATTATTTGTGTATATATAGACTACAGAGTGAATAAATGATATTACATACATATATTCTGTAGCTTTTACAGAGTGATTTTCAGACTTTACTGCAAAATGGAAAAGAGCAAAGAGCCAAAAAATATATAGTATGCCACCTTGTGGATAGTAAGTAAAGACAAATAATACACATTTGATACACACACACACACACACACACACACACACACACTCTGAAGGACAAACCAGATCTTACCGAAATTCATTACTTACAAGGGGAGAGTGGAAGGAACATATAGCGAGAATGACATTTCTCTGGATATGCATTTATGGAGATTTGACTTTTGGAATCATGTTTTATATATCTATGAAATAAAGTTAAATTGACAAATTTGGAGAAGTTCCAGAATTGGATACAAATAACAGGAATTGAACTGTACATAAAATGGAGAATTATGTAGAAGAAAATAATGTATTCTAGTAACACTTGGACACATTAGCTGGAAAAAAATATATATCTCCTTAGTCTAAAAACAAAAACAACTGTTAAGAAATCTTGAACTCCACTTAACAGGTTTGTTATTGGTACAGCTGTAGCAATAGTGAAACAATTTTGTGTGTATATTGTAGTATTCAGCAAATAGCTATGCTGACATTGTTGGAAGCCAGAGTTCTAACTGTTAGAGAAGGGAGATATAAATATGAAATGGGACAAAATAGGGAAGAGCCTTATGTGCTTTGTTGTTGTTAGTACCATTGAGTTGGGTAGGACTCATAGCAACCCTCTTAGGGTTTTCAAAGGCTAATTGTTTCAGGATTGCTTAGAGAGTGGATTGTCAAATCCTTCTGTTTTTCTGGTGTTGGGGATCAAACTCAGGTTCTCAGAGAGTGAGGAGCAGCACTCTACCAACTGAGCTAAACTCCAACCCCCCTATGTGCTAGACTGGTGTAAACTCATGCTTTTACTTTTTTTCTCTTTTTAACAAAAACAATTTCTTAGCTACATTTGCTAAATGGACAAACAGCAGTGAAGAGATCCACTTTCCAAATTTTGGTTTTTAAAACCATCCTATACATGGCTAGCCTGCAGCCATAACCCTGTGGCATCCGATCCCGTCAGATCTCGGAAGCTAAGCAGGGTCGGGCCTGGTTAGTACCTGGATGGGAGACCGCCTGGGAACGCCAGAAGCTGTAGGCTTGGGAGAAGGACCTGGCAACCCCCTCCCAGAAATCAATCTGCCATTGAAAACCCTATGAACAGCAGAGAAGCACTGACAATAGTGTTTCCCCTGTTGTACAGAGGGTCGCTATGAGTCGGATACCGACTCGATGGCACCTAACAACAACAACAACAACATACATGGCTAGCATCAACAAAACAAACAACAAATGCTGGTACTCTTTGGCATTAATGTGATCAATTGACACCTTGCACTTTTCTGTCCAAGTGGTCAGGCTAGGGATTGTCTACTCTTGAGTAAGGTATTTGATTTTATTAGTTTTAATCTCTTGGCTAACAGTAATGGAAAATCCATTAAAATTTGGTTAGATATTTATTATCATATGTTGTGACAATAGTCTGGAGAGAAGGTAGGTCCTCAGTGAATTCTTCAAGGACTTAGCATTTTCCATCTTTCTGCTCATTATCCTTAGCCTGTTGGATTTTTCTCTGGGGTTGACTTCTTTCATGATTTCAAGTTGGCTGCTACAGCTTCAGGAATCACAGGAGTTGATAACACTGGGGGACAAAAAGTGAACTGTCACTTTTTTTTTTTGTGGTACTTGGCAGTTGAATCCAGGGCCTTGCAATACTCTGCAAGTGCTCTACCACTGGACTGCTCCCCTAGCCCATTTTTATTTTTTATCTTGAGCAGGAGTCTCATTTAAGTTACGCAGGGTGACTTTGGTCTCAAATTTGCAATCCTCCTGCCTCTGCCTCCTGAGTTGCTGGGATTATAGGTTTATGCCAACATGCCAGGCTTTTTGAGAGGAAAGAATAACTTCCAGAAGGCATCCAACAGACTTCCCTTTATTGCATTGGCACAGTGAGCAAAGGAAATGGCAATCATTATGGTTGAATTAGACTAATCAGGATTCATCCTCTCAGGTTAAAATCTATTGGCCAAGACAACTAAACAAACAAACTTACCTTTAGGACTGCAGAGTGGAGATGGAGGAATAATATTTGATGTAAGGACTATACTCCCTGGTCAATCAGTGTGGTAATGATAAATGGTTATATGGTCTGGTAAATTGTACTTTAGGGAAAGAAAATCTGTGCACAAAACAAATTCACTTTGAATATGTGTGCTGCCGGGTGTCCATTAAAAAAAAAAAGAAGAGGAAGTTGAGTGTGGTTATGCATGCTTGTAATTTCAACACTTAGGAAGCTGAGGCAGGAGGATAGACAAGTGTTCAAGGCCAGCCTAGTCTACGTCACAAATTTCAGGCTAACCTAGGTTACATGGTGAGATCCTGCCTCAACAGGAAGAAACAAAAAAAGAATAGGTAATTATGATATATTCATATAAGGACAAATAACATGGATAAATTTCAAAAATATTTTGTTAAGTTCAGGCAACTAGACATAAAAGATTACATACTGTATGATACTATTTACATGAAGTCCAAGAGCAGGCAAAACTATCTGCCCTGGTTAGAATATTTGTGTCCCTCCAAAATTTATTGTGGTACCCCATTATGGTAGCATTAAGGGGCAGGGCCTGTGGGAAGTGATTAAATTATGAGGGCTCTACCCTCATGAATGGGGTTAGTGCCTTTAGAAAGGAGGCTTCAGAGGGCGGCCTGACCCTTCCATCTCCTTTACTATGTGAGAACACAGTGTTTGTCTCTTCTGTTATACGAAGGCAAAGCAATCAGAGGCCATACTTGGAAGCAAATGATGAGCCCTTGACAAACACTGAACATGCTGGTGCTTTTCCAACCTCTGTAACTCTGAGAAATAGCTCTCTATTATTTATAAATAACCCAATCTAAGGTAGTTTATTTTTAGCAGCACGAATGGCCTAAGACACTATCTGTGGTGATGGAAGTAAGAAAGTGAGTGGTTCTGGGGGAGGAGGGGAACTGACTATAAAAACTCATGAAAGAACTTTCTCGGGTGATGGAAATATTCCATATCTTGTGGGTGGAAGGTACATGGGTATACATAATTATTAAATCTAATTGAACAGTTATGATCTTTGCTTTTTATTTTATCATAATTATAACTCAATGAAAAAGAGAAATAGATCTTATGTGTCTCTTTATGGGAGTACAGAACACTTACTTTTAAAATATGGCCCAAAATGTTGAACCTGAATCTGATCAAGCTTATAGATCTAAGCATCAATTTACAAGAAATGGAACAAAAAACTTATTTAATGACATCTTGGGGGTGTAATCAGCAAAACTCAGACTGTAGAGAAGTTTATTGCAGAACTTAAATGCAGATAAACAGCTCCTACTCTGGCCCTCTTCTGGCCATGCCCTTCCAGAAGGGGAGAGAAGTTCATAGAGCATGTTCACATAGAATTGATACTGCCTCTTTCAGACCAGGCCTGCAGCCGTAGCCCTGTGGCATCCGATCCCGTCAGATCTCGGAAGCTAAGCAGGGTTGGGCCTGGTTAGTCCTTGGATAGGAGACTGCCAGGGAACACCAGATACTGTAGGCTTGGGAGAAGGACCTGGCAACCCCCTCCCAAAAATCAATCTGCCATTAAAAACCCTATGAACAGCAGAGAAGCACTGACAATAGTGTTTCCCCTGTTGTACAGAGGGTCGCTATGAGTCGGATACTGACTTGACAGCACCTAACAACAACAACTTTCAGACCATGATTTGGATCCAGGTACCTGAATTTCCCAGGCTATACAACCCCGTACCTGTTTCCAGGGCCTGTAGGGGCTCATTCTTATGTTCACCATTCCAAGGGTGGACTGTGCTGGCATGAGTGGCTGTTTGCAAGGGTTGTAGATACAGTCTTCTACATGAGGATGTCCAGTTCTTCCATCCCATTTATTGAAGAGGGTGTCTTTTCTCCAACTTATATTTTTGGCATCTTTGTCAAATATCAGGTGGCTATAGCTGCATGGGTTTATTTCTGGATCTTCTATTCTGTTCTATTGGTCTATAGTCTGTTTTCATGAGAGTACCATCCAGTATTTGTTACTATGGCTCTGTAGTATAATTGAAATCAGGTATTGTGATACCCCTGCATCATTTTTTTCTGCTCAGGATTGCTTTAGCGATTCAGGGTCTTTTGTGCTTCCATATGAATTTTAGCACTTTTTTTTTCTATTTCTGTGAAGAATGTCATTGGGATTTTGATGGAGATTGCATTAAATCTGTAGTTGCTTTTGCTAATATAGCCATTTTCACAATATTAATTCTTCTTATTCATGAGTATAGGAGATAGGAGTGTAGGAGATAGGAGGTCTTTCCATTTTCTAGTATCTTCTTCAACAGTGTTTTAAAGTTTTCATTGTAGAGGTCTTTCACCTCCTTAGTTAGGCTTATTCCTAGATATTTTATTCTTTTTGAAGCTATTGTGAATGGGATTGTTTTTCTGGTTTCTTTTCCTGTCTGGTCATTATTGGTATATAGAAAAGCTTCTGTTTTGTATGTTGATTTTGTATCTTGCTACTTTGCTGACAGTATTTATCAGCTCTACGAGTTTTCTGGTGGAGTGTTTACAGTCTTTTAAGTACAGGATCATATCATCTGCAAATAGTGATAATTTGACTTCTTCCTTTCCTATTTGGATCTCTTGAATTTCTTTCTCTTGTCTTATTGCTGTGGCTAATAGTTCAATTACTACATTGAATAGCAGTGGAGTCAGTGGACACCCTGTCTTGTTCCTAATTTTAGGGAAAATGCTTTCAGTTTTTCCCCATTTAGTATGATGTCGGGTGTAGGTTTTCCATATATTTCTTTTATTATGTTGAGGTATGTTCCTTCACTTCCTACTTTCTTCAAGGCTTTTATCATAAAAGGATGTTGAACTTTGTTGAATGCCTTTTCTGTATCTATTGATAGTATCATGTGATTTCTGATTCTGAGTCTGCTTATATGCTGCATTACATCTATTATCTTGCGTGTGTTGAGCCAGCCTTGCATCCCTGGAATGAAAACAACTTGATCATAGTGTATTATCTTTTTAATGTGTTGTTGAAGTTGATTTGCAATTTTTTTTTAATTGGGAGACTCTTTATTAGTGCTTTGATCTCACTGCTCATTATAGGCCTACTTAAGTTTTTTGTATTCTCTTGATTTAATTTTGGCAGGTCATATGTGTTTAGGAATTTATCCATCTCATCTAAGTTTTCCAGCTTTTTACAATGTAAATTTTAAAGTATTCACTAATGACTCTCTGGATTTTGTTGGTATCTGTTGTAATGTTTCCCTTTTCATCTCAAATTTTCTTAATTTGAGTCTTCTCACTCTTTGGTTAGTTTGGTTAAGGATTTGTTAATCTTGTTTATTTTTCAAAGAATCAGCTCTGTTTCATGAATTCTTTTTATTCTTTTAGTCTCCATTTCATTAATTTTAGCTCTCATCAGTTCTTTCTGTTTACTCATTTTGGATTTTGTTTGTTCGTTTTCTAAGAGTTTGAGGTGCATCATGAAGTTATTTGTTTGAGTCTGCTCTGATTTTTTAATGTAGGTATTCATAGCTATAAACATTCCTCTTAGAACTGTCTTTGCTGTATCTCAAAGGTTCTGGTAGGCTGTGTTTTCATTTTCATTTGATTCTAAGAATTTTTAAGTTTTCTCTCTGATTTCTTCAAGTACCTATTGATTTTTTTGAGTGTATTGTTCATTCTCCACATATTTGTGTGTTGTTGTTAGGTGCCATCAAGTTGATGTTTGACTCATAGCGACCCTATGTACAACAGATGAACTATTGTCAGCACTTCTCTGCTACTCATAAGGTTTCTCAATGGCTGTTTTTTGGGAATGGTCTGCTGGGTCCTTCTCCTAAGCCTACAGCACCTGGTATTCCCAGGTAGTCTCCCATCCAAGTACTAACCAGGCCTGACTCTGCTTAGCTTCTGAGATCTGATGGGATCAGATGCCACAGTGCTACAGCTGCAGTCCTATATTTGTAGAGCTTCTGTAATTTTTCTTGCTGTTCTTCTAGTTTTATTTCATTATGGTCTGATAAGATACATGAAATTATTCTGATTTTTCTATACTTGTTAAGACTTTATATATGACCTAAAATGTGATTTATTTTAGGGAAGGTTCCACAGGCTCTCAAGAAGAATGTATATTGCATAGCTTTCAGGTAGGATATTTTGTATATATCTATTAAGTCTACTTGATGTATTGTGGTGGTTAACTCTGAAGTTTCTTTGGTATTTTTTTGTCTAGATATTCTATTGATAAGAATGGGTTATTGAAGTCACTATTATTGTATCTGGACCTATCTGTCCCTATAAGTCTAGTATTTTTTTAAAATGAAGTTGGGTACACTGATGTTTGGTGCATACATGTTTACATTTATTATACTTTCTTGATTGATTGTTCTCTTTATTAATATGTAGTGACTTCCTTTGTCTCTTTGGACTACTTTTAACTTGAAGTCTCTTTTGTCTGATACAAAGATGGCTACTCTTTTTCTTTTTTCTTTTTTTGGCTTCCACTTGCTTGGCATATCAATTTCTATTCTTTCATTTGCAGTCTGTGGGTGTCCCTGCCAGTGAGATGTACTTCTTGAAGACAAATAATGTTGGATCTTGTTTTTTAATCTAGTCTACTAATCTGTCTTTTAAGTGGAGCATTAAGACCATGTAAACTGGTTGTTATAATTGTGTTGGATATTTTCCTGGGTGGTTCATAGACTATTTATTCTTTTCTTCTTCTCTTACTTATATTCAGTGTTTTTTTTAATTAGACATGATTATTTCCTAGTTCTCTTTAGTTTGTGTGTTCCTCCTATGAAGTTTATTCTTTCCTGTTCTCTTGGCATGGAGACTGTTTTTCTTTCTCCTGTGTATGTAGGATTTCTTTATGTATCTTCTACAGTGCTGCTTGGTGGTCATTTATTGCTTTAATGTGTGCTTGTCTTGTTATTGTTGTTGTTGTTAGGTGCTGTTGAGTCGGTATCCGACTCATAGTGACCCTTATAGGGTTTTCAATGGCTGAGTGCTTTGGGATTGCCTTGGGAGTGGATTGCCAGGTCCTTCTCCCATTTTTGCGGTGCTGGGAATTGAACTCGGGGCCTCAGAGACTGCAGCGCAGCACTCTACCCACTGAGCTAAATCCCAGCTGTATTTATTTCTTTAAGCATTTTAAATGATAGCTTTGATGGATACAATAATCTTGGGTGGCAATTATTTACTTTCAGGGCTTGAAATATATCATTCCATGATTTACTAGATTTTATGGTTTGTGCTGAAAGGTCTAATGTAATTCTGATGGGTTTTCCTTTGTAAGTAAGTTGGTGTTTTTTTCTTGCAGCTTTTAACATTGTTTCTTTGTTCTATAGTCTTGGCATGTTAAGTATTACATGTCATGGGAAAGTTCTTTTCTGGTCATGTCTGTTTGATAGTCTAAATGCCTCTTTTGGTTGGATGTCCATTTCTTTCTCTAGGTTTGGGAAATTTTCTGCTATAATTTCACTGAATAGTTTTCTATGCCTTTTGTTTTTATCTCAGCTCCTACTTCTATCCTATGAATTTTTAGCCTTGGTCTCTTGATCATGTCCCAAAATTCTTGGAAATTGTGGTCATGCTCTTTTATTTTTTATTTTTTGCTTTGTTGATATTTGAATATTGGTATTTCCTCAACCTTGTCTTCCATCCCTGTTATTCTACCTTTTGCTTCATCTAGTTTACTAGTGATGCTTTCCACAGTATTTTTTATTTGGTTTATTGAGTTCTTCATTTCCAACATTTCTGTTGGTATTTTTTTTCAAAATCTGAATTCTCTTGCTGAGTTTCTCATTCACATTGCTGATTTTGTCTTTTATGTTGGTGACTTTCTAACATAGGTCTTGTATTTATTTCCTTACTTCATTCATTTGCTTGTGTCCTCTTTAGGTAATTGATCATTTTTACAAGTAGATTTTTAAATTCTTTGACAGTTTGTTTCAGTAACTTTAGAATCAGTGGTTAAAGAATCATTGTCTTTTGGAGGAGATGTGTTGCCTTGCTTTTTCATGTTTCTTGTGTTTCTGATTTGTGATTTGTGTATCTGTGGGGTGGATATCACTTTCTGTTTTTTTGGGGGGGTCTTATTAGTGAATATCTTTCTCTTGAGATCACAATCTCCAGTGCCAGTCTCAGAAAATAAGGCAAACCATTATAATAAGCACAATATCAGACCTAATCTGATATAGAAATACACTTAAAACCACTGACAGCCAACTGCTGCACCATCTTTGCCCACAGAATAAAGAATGACAATAATAATATAGAGTAAGCTATGAAGTTACAAAACATTTAGGGTGAAGGTAAAAATGTCATTTGCTTGAAGGAAGAAGGGGCACCAGAAAGGGAAGATAAAAGGATGCCTTGAGGGTGAAGTAAAAGAAAGGAAAAAGGAGACTTAGAAAGGAAATGAAAGTTAGGAAGAGGGAGAGAAAGGAGCTAAAGTTTGAAAAATTATTGCACAGTAAACAAAAAGATATAGAAACAGAATTAGGTAAACATATAGAGCCTTAAAAGATTTAAAGTATAGTAAATAGAAAAAAGGGAGACACAGGCAGAAAAAGATAAAACCTAAAAAAACACATTGGATAAAAGGGAAATGAAGAAATGAAAATTAATAATAAAAAGTGGGAAGAGAGGAAAAAAAAAAGAGGTGGACAATGCCTTGCTCCCCTGCAACTCCACTGTGTCTGGGAGGTGAGGCAGGAAGATCTTGAGCCCTAGGCCAGAGACAGCCTGTGCAATTTAAAATGACCCTATCTCCAAGTAAAAATAAGAAAAAGGCTAGGGGCATTACACTGTGGCACAGCACTTAACTCCATGCAAAGCCCTGGGTTCAATCCTCAGCACAGAAGGAACAGGAAAAGAAAGAAAGAAAGAAAAAGTACTGGAGGGGCTTCTTTCTGTGGCCTCTAATATTGGAGTATGTTAGGTGGAGCTGGTGGTCAATTGAGGATGGAGTCTTTTTATCTGACCATGGCTCAAAGTTGATAATCTCTGTAGTTTCCTTTATGAGATGGAGTAGTATCAATCCCCAGGGGGATGGGGCTTGCTTCTGAGCAGCTTTCTCAAGTCTCTTGTGGCTTAAACCTCTTAGCATGTTAACGTCCCATCTCTTGCCTCACTATAACTGCTCTCTACCAGTGATAATGCTTTGTTTTCAGGCCCTATGGGTGGCTCAATCTCAGATAATAGTTCCCTCTCAAGATGGTGCTGGGTTACAGCCCTCTGAGACATGTAGTATGGGAAAGAGAGTCACTTATTCAATGTTGAACCCCTCAGATAGGAAGAGCCACTGTCTCACCAAGTCCCTGGAAGAGTTCAAGGACTTCAAGGACTTTGGGATAGTCCTGTGGGACCACCAATCTGAAGGCCAGGGCTTTCTGGTTTACCTATTTGGATCAAGGCTCTGTTTCCCCTTCCCCATGGGAAGCTGCAGCTGGAGATGTGTCCTGCTCAGTCCCTCTTGCTGTTCACCTCTGTTCTGCAACATGGGACCATCTCACAATCTCCTCTGTGGTTTCTGTGCTTCTCCAAACCTTCTCTATTTGGAAAAGAGTCCATTCCTTCACATTCTAAGTCCCTTGTTTTACTACTTCATGCAAGGGCTGCCTTTAATCTGCCACCTTAAACCAGAAGTCCCTATTCACTCTGATATTCATTTATTCTTAAAGTTTATTTTTTTAAAAGTGTTGTTTAAAAATGCAGACATAATTCTCAACATAGAATTGAACATTTCTTGTTATATTAACTCCACAGAAGAACACCATTAATACTTTTGTTTGTATTAACATATATTAATTATATTAAAAGGAATCATATTATGCATACTATTTTATAGATTGTTTTTTAAAAAAAACTTAATGCATTTTAGGTATCCTCTTGTCAATATCCAAGTGGTGGTGCACCCCTATAATTTCAGCACTTGAAAGACTGAGGTAAGGGGTTCTAGTACTATTTTTTTCAGCATAGCAAAAGTTATCCTGGGGCCATTAAGGTGAAAAGAAACTAGGCTACTGAGTGGAAAAATACAGAGGATGCCAAAAAATGTAAACACATTTTAAGAAAGGAAAAACTGTATTAAAATTGTAGTGTGTGTGTGTGTGTGTGTGTGTGTGTGTGTGTGTGTGTGTGTGTTTATATAGTATATGTTCTTGAATGTAACCTGTATTCTTTTGACCACCTCTTGACCTAGAATCCCAATCCCCATACAATTTGGATCTGCATCTGGTTTTTTAGCCCTCTAAAACTGTTGAAAAGATCTGGATTAGATTTGAGAATATACTGTATACCAATAACAAAAGATGAATATAAGTCACATTTGAATTCTGCAATTATAAGAGGTACTCAAAGTGGTTACCAAAGCAGAAGTAGGACTTGTTGCTGTGCCAGGTCTCCTGGATCTTCCCTTGTGCACATTGCATAAAGTACCAAATGTCTCAAATTTATCACAAATGCATGCAATTGTTAAGTGTATTGGAGGTTCTGTTGTATACGCCCATCTCCATTGTCATTGTACTTCCACAACGTTCTGGAATTTCAAGTACTACTTCAAAATGATCTTATGCTCTTTGAACAACAATCATGCTTCTGCCGTTTTCTTTGACTGTCCCTTGGTGGCAGTAGCATTCATGTGATTAATGCCATCTTTTTTTCAGTATGGGTGGTTGAACACAGGGCCTTGCACTTGTATGCTTTGCAAGCACTGTACTACTGAGCAGCACTCTCAGCCCATTTTGTTTTTTTTACTTTTTATTTGAGTTAGGATCTTGCTAATTATGCAGGCTGCCTCTGGTCTCCAACTTGTGGTCTTTCTGCCTTTACCTCCTGAGTTGCTGGGATTACAGGGGTGAGCTGCCACACTTGGCCGGTTAACATCATCTTTTGAGTGAATGTCACACTACACATTGTTACTGTAATTTAACTCAATTTTGAAAAGTAATATATAGATAACATCTCTTAAAATGTGTACACTTTTTTAGCACCCTTGGGTATACACATTTTTTTGGCACCCCTGGTATGTTGAGAGAGATTAAACAAATCTTTTTGTTATTAAGCAGTATTTGTTAGAACTGTAATACTGATTCTTGACAAATGACTCTTCCCTTATTTTTTTATCTCATTAGTGCTTCAATTATCCAAAATCTTGCTTCATAAATTTATCATGCAATCTTTCCTAGCTTTTTCTCCTGCTCCTAAGGAAGCCTATTTTCCATCTCTCTATACAGACAATTGGGAGAAGGGCCCGGCAATCCACTCCCGATGCAATCCCGAAACAGTCAGCCATTGAAAACCCTTTGAGGGTCGCTATGAGTCAGATACCGACTTGACGGCACCTAACAACAACAACAACAACAACAACAACAACAACAACAACAACCACCACCACCACCAGACAATAAGCCTCTCAGTTCTACTGCTCTTTTAAGCTTCTCACCTTATGTTCATTAGTGAAATATAAAGAAATTATTTAAAGTCATAAATGATTTAGTCACCAAATCCAGTGACCCTGGCTCCTCCTCGATAGCTTGCTATCTCTGTTGTATTTGATGGTTATCAATCAATCAATCAATCTATCTATCTATCTATCTATTTATCTATCTATCTATCTATCTATCTATCTATCTATCTATCTATCTATCTATCTATTTATCTAATTTATTGAGACAAAGTCTTGCTGTGTAGCTCAGGCTGTCCTGGACTTGCTATGCAGACCAAGCTTGCCTTGAACTCACATCGATCCTTCTGTCTCAGCCTCCTGAATGGTGGGAATATAGGTGTGTGTCATTACACCTGTCTCTCACCAGGCCTTCTTGAAACCTGGATTCTTAGTTCCTATAAAACTCACTCCCCTGATGTTTCTCTGAGCTTTCTGATGAATTCTTCCATGCTTACTTTGTTGGTTCTTCCTTAACCTTCTTTACATGTGGGTGATTCTCAAGGCTCTGGCTTCAAACTATTTCTCTATTCACCCCTTTTCTTGGTAGTCACAACCTCTTCCCTCCTCTTAAAGGAAGGCTACACACCTTCTATTTAACTGTTTTTGATCACTTCTCCTAACATCTGTGTGTCCTGATCCTAACTATGCACTGTCAAGACCCAGTTTAGCTTATTCCATGGTGCTTTTTTCCTTTTCTTTTTTCTTCTCTTTTCTTTCCTTCTTTCTTTCTTTCCTTCCTTTGTTTTCTATTCTCCTCCTTCCCTCCCCCCCCCTTCCCCTCCCCCTTCCTCCTTCCTTCCTTCCTCCCCCCCCCTTTTCCTTCCTTCCTTCCTTCTTTCCTTCCTTCCTGTCTGTCTGTCTGTCCGTCTTTCATAAAAATGGGACTGCTTTTGCACTGGGCATAGTGGTGCACACCTGTAATCCCAGTGACTGAGATGGGGGCAGGAGGATCACAAGTTTGAGACTAGAGGCAGTCTGAGTAACTTTGCAAGACTGTCTCAGAAAGTTAAAAAAAAAAAATGGACTAAGGGTGCAGCTCAGTGGTACAGAACTTTCAAAGCATGCAAGCATGAGGCCCTAAGTACAAACTCCAGTACCCCCCCCCCCCCACACAGAGGCATTGCTTTTAAACTTGTTTAGTAATTTATGTGTAAGATGTATGTTGCTTTCTGGCTTGCAAGCTCTTTAAGATTTTCTTTCTCTTTTTATTTATTATTTTATTTTATTTTTTTTGTGGTACTGGGGGTTGGACCCAGGGCCTTGAGCTTGCATGCTGTGCAAGTGCTGGACCACTGAGATGCACCCTCAGCCCATTTTTTACTTTTTTACTTTTTGAGACAGGGTCTCGCTAAGTTACGCAGACTGCCTCTGGTCTCGAACTTGCGATCCTCCTGCCTCTGCCTCCCGAGCTGCTGGGATTACAGGTGTGTGCCACCTCGCCAGGCTCACTCTTTAAGATTTTCTAATTCAACCTTGCCTCTCCCAACTGTGTCTTGTATTTTCATTTGTTTACTTAACATACATTACCTACTATATACTGTATTAGACACTGGGTAAGTGGTGAAAATACGTGGTTTCTGGCCTTATAGGGTTTAAATTCTCATGAATTTATCATGTTTACATGATACAAAAATCATAAAAAATACTGTGATAGATATTTAATAAGACTTACTTGAAAGAATGAATCTTAGATCTTTAAGTCCTCTTTCATCTTTTCTCTCAAACTCCTGTCCTACATTCCTGAACCTTCTCCTCTGATAAATCCTACAGATTTCTGAAACTGCATAGCTGAATTTTATTCATGTGCAGTGGACACACAAGAGAGAGAAATTTGTCCCACTCTCAAAAACCTCAGTCAGGCACCTTCTTTCCCAAAAACTTTCTGCTGATTTTAGTATTTTTATTAATGTCACCATCTCTTTTCATTACCCAGGGGAAATCTTGGTATTCTTTCTGATTTCTTCCTTTCTCTTTATATTTCTTTTCATTCAAACATTTATCAATGTTGTTTAGGCCTTTTCACCTATAGTAGAAGTTGAAAATTAGGACCCACAGACTATCTAGTAAGCATTTTTGTTGTTGTTCTGTATAATATTCTTATAAATATGGCTTTCCTGTTTCTCCCCAAAAGTCAGAAAATCTGGCAATACATTCATCTTCATTCTTGTAAGAATTGCCTGGAATTTTAGATGGGAAATGTAAATTCTACCACTCTATCACGCCTATCCATTTCTCTCACTCTTCATTTTTTTCTTTTATGTATTCCATTTCTTCTAAAAAGCGCGGTGGTGCATACCTGTAATCCCAGCGGCTCGGGAGGCGGAGGCAGGAGGATCACAAGTTCGAGACAAGAGGCAGTCTGTGTAATTTAGCGAGACCCTGTCCCAAAAAGTAAAAAAAATGGGCTGGGGGCGCAGCTCAGTGGTCCAGCACTTGCAAAGCATGCAGGCGCGAGGCCCTGGGTTCAACCCCCAGTACTGAAAAAGAAAAGAAAAACATTTTTTTTAGTCCCTAATTTAGGCATTTGAGTTTTCAGTCTCTGGCCTGATCTCAGAATGTTAGTACTGGAAGAGATAATTGAGAGATCTTGTCTAACAGTGTCCTTTCTCCTCCTCTCTCCATTCTTTAGGAGATGAGGCCCAAAGAACTTATGTTAAGTAATCATTTTTGTGTGTATGTTGCAGTTGGAACCCAGGGCCTTGAACAAGCAAAGTACTTACCCTACCACTGAACTGTCCCCCTAGTTTCTTATCCAATGAGTTTTATGTGTTATCATGGAATCAGATAATGTGTTAACATGACTCTATTCTATGCCACTAGACTCCCTCCCTGGCCTTGGTGGGTTTAGTGCCCAATATATTCCATGTCAAATCTTCCACCCAGAGATTTCATATGGAATTTTCAGGTTCAAGGTTTCTGTGCGGAAAACCCACCTTTACAGCTAAACTGTCTTGAGGCCTGAGGCATTTATCAGGTAAGCTGTACCCTACGTGAGACCACTTTCTGTGAGGTTCTACAAGATTTTTTTTTCTTATGTTTTGGGACAGGGTTCTTGTTATGTAGCCCACACTGGCCTAAGATTTGCTATGTATACCAGGCTAGCCTCAAACTTATGATCCTTCTGCCTCAGACTCCCAAGTGCCAGGATTACAGGTGTGTGTCACAATATCCAGCTCATGATGATGATGATAATCATCATCATCATTTGCAGTTCTTGGGGGTTAAATCCAGGGCCTCACACATATTTTGCTAGCATTCTAACACTGAGTTGCACACTCATCCCATTTTAAAATTTTTATTTTGAGACGATCTTGTTGAGATACTCAGGCTGGTTCTGGCCTCAAACTTGTGATACCCCTGTTTCTGCCTCTGAGTTGCTGGGATTATAGGCATGTGCTACTGCACCTAGTTTAAGATTATGATTCTTAAACAACAGTTTAAATCAATGACTCCTGTATAAAAAAGAGGAGGCTTATTAGCCTAGCATTGTTACAATATCTTTAAAAATGTTACCTGTATATATCTCCTATCCCCGAGCTTTTTGTGAGTGCATATATGTTGTGTCCAAAACATACCCTATGCTTTTCCAACCTTTTTGATTCCATTTAGTGCTGTTCCCTCCACTTAGATTATCTTTCCCTAGTCTCTATTCGACAAAACTTTTTTCATCTTTTAAAGTCTATTTGCATACTTTCTCTTCTGTAAGTTTGGTAAGAAGGTAGTTTGCATGGAATAGATTTTGTTGGAATTCCTGGATCTACCCTTTACCAGTCATGTGATTTTAAGACAATTTAACTAATCTCAGTAAGCCTCAATTTCCTCATCTGGAAAAGGGGAGTAATATCCCTTTTTACAAATGATTGTTTTGAGAACTAAAATGAGCTAATGAATTAAAAAGCTTAAAACAGTACAGTCATACTATATACAAACAATGGTAGCCATAATTATCTCATTGGTTGAAAGTATGTCTGTGTACTGTGAAATTCCATCTCACTTTTTTGTTTCAATTACAATTTTGATTTTGTAGTTATTCATATTAGTTATTCTAGTGTTCATCATAATATTCACCTTACTACCTATTCATCATGTATTGTATATAGGCTATTAAATATTATAGTTATTTTTACATAATAGATGAGGGCAAGGACTTTGTCTCACACGTTTATATCTCTCACAGTACTTAAGAGCTATAATTATTTAGTGACTATAAAGATCATAATCTCTGTAAGGTGTCCCTCAGTTCTATAAAAATAGAATAAATAAAATAGTAATAGTTGAATCTTATATTACTCCCTTATGAAGACCTTGGGAGAATTTTTTTTTCCAGTGCTGGAGACTGACCCCAGGGCCTTGCACATCCTAGGCAAGGCTGTATCCCTGAACTGCTCTCCTGGCCCCTGGGAGAAAAATTTTGCAGACTTTCATACCAAAACTATGCTTCTCTTTAAAGAAAAATATTATGGGCCACATGAAACTTATATTTTCCTTTTGCTTTAGTAGTTAGCAGGCTTAGAGTCCAATCTGTAGCATCCCTTTGGCAATTACACAGGACCTTCTGGTATGAGTTTTTGAGAGTATTAACATGCTGCTGGCTTTATTTTGTTTTCCAGTTACCTTTTGCCTAGGTTTTCTCTTAGATTTTTCTACTTTTCTACTATTATAGTGTATATATTTTTCTAAGTGTGCTCAATCTTTTTGTGATCAATATGGGACACCAATTAATAATACAGATCCATAAACATTAAAAATAGTTCTTAAAGCTTGCTAAAGATTCTTATTTCCTTTGATCTCCAACTTCATAGAGAACTCATCATCTACTTTAAGGTGGGGGGGGCATTTCCCCAACTTCCTACCCCAGTTATTAGCTTATCTGCATCTTTAAAAGAACATCTGTCTCTACAAAATACATTTATCATGTAGAATACAGATAAATAAACATAGCTAAAACCCAAATATTATGTGGTTAGCATCACTCTACACACTGCTTTCATAATGCACCTTTCTCTTACCAATGTATTTCATAAATCTCTCATTTGTTGTTGTTGTTGTTAGGTGCCGTCGAGTCGGTATCCGACTCATAGCGACCCTCTGTACAACAGGGGAAACACTATTGTCAGTGCTTCTCTGCTGTTCATAGGGTTTTCAATGGCAGATTGATTTTTTTGGGGGGGTTGCCAGGTCCTTCTCCCAAGCCTACAGCTTCTGGTTTTCCCGGGTGGTCTCCCATCCAGGTACTAACAGGCCCGACCCTGCTTAGCTTCCAAGATCTGGCGGGATCAGATGCCACAGGGCTATGGCTGCAGGCATAATCTCTCATTAGCCATCATTTTATGATGGTTCAAAGCATCCCACTGATTGTGTACCAGGATAGTCAATCAGACTGTACCTCCACATTCTCTTTTTAGAAAAACTGAGAATGCTCTTACTTAAACTAATGTGAGCAAACTTCTCTTACATGAAACTATCCATTTCTAGGAAGTATGGGTTGTTGTTGTTGTTAGGTGCTGTCAAGTCGGTATCTGACTCATAGCGACCCTCATAGGGTTTTCAATGGCTGTTTTCGGGATTGCCTTGGGAGTGGATTGCCAGGCCCTTCTCCCATTTTTGTGGTGCTGGGAATTGAACTCGGGACCTCAGAGACTGCAGCGCAGTGCTCTACCCACTGAGCTAAATCCCAGCCCCCCTGAAGTATGGGTATAATATGTTTAATATATCTTTTGTTGGTGGACAATCCTGCAATGAACTCCACCTAGCTCAACACATATTTTAAGTTTTGATTATTTCCTTTTGGGAACTTCCTAGAAGTATACTTGCTGAGTTGAAGTATGTATTTTAAGGATATTGACTCCTGTATATATACCTTGAGTCAAGGTCTTGTTATTTTGTTCAGGCTGGTCTTAAATTTGGGGACTCAAGTAATCCTCCTGCCTTAGCCTCCCAAACATTTAGGATTACAGTCATGTGCCACCATGCTCCAGCTCTTTTGATATAGTTTGATAGTTTGTTAGGTGTTTTTTTTTTTTTTTTTTTTTTTCCAATTTTTAATAGTTCTTAAATTCTCTTTTTTAAAAACATTTCTATTTTTTAATTTTTTTGTGGTACTTGGGGGCTGAACCTGGGGCCTTGTGCATGCTTTGCAAGTGCTCTACCACTGAGCCATGGCTCCAGTTCCTTTTTTATTTTTTGAATTGAGACAAAGTCTTACTAAGTTATGCAGGCCCTCTCTGGCCTCCAATCTGCGATCCTCTTGTCTCTGCCTCCTGAGTCGCTAGGATTACAGGTTTGTGCCACCAAATCAGGCTGCAAGTTCTTCAATTCTTAATAGCCGTCTGCACTTTGACATCCTCTTTTCACAGTTCCACCTCTGAATTAAGCTAATTTATGTAGTTCTTCAATTCTTAATAGCCGTCTGCACTTTGACATCCTCTTTTCACAGTTCCACCTCTGAATTAAGCTAATTTATGTACTTGAAGTATGGATCCCATCTTCTGCTGTTTCCTTAGGGAGCCAGCCAGTTATTCTCTTTTGTGGCAGTATCTTTTATTTATTGCTACTAGTTCTTTCTCTTGTATTAATAAGCATTATTAATTCTCTCTTCTATAAAGGAAAATTCCAATTTCTTTTTTCACTTGCTATTCTCCTTTGACTACTGAATTTCTCTCTTTTCTTTTACAGCCAAACTTCTTGAAAGAATTGTCTTCACATGCTGCATCTCAAACACTGCAAACAAATTGACAATTAAGGCTTTAATGCCTTGTTTCTAAGATTTTAATATCAGAATTATTCACATATATATATGAAAAGAGCAAGATCCAAAAGCTTCCCTAAATCAACTGGATTATGTAAAAATATTTATGCAGAAAGAAAATAATAATACATGAAAAATTTTAAATTACGGCTGGGCAGCTGGATGACTGATGAATTTTCTTCCTTTTTCTTTTTAAAAATTTTCACAATTTAAAAATGAATATTTTACATTTACATTGGAATACATTACAATGTAACTTAGAAATTCTCAAATTACATTTTCTAAAAGGAGGCAGAAAACTAGAGAACTGACAGAAGTCACTGGACCACACTACATTTCGCTTCGAGTCTCAAAGAGGGCGCGGCCCTGATGTCCAGGTCCAGCGCTCCCGCCGCGAAGCACGCCTGGACAAACCTCTGATAGGACGGTCTTCCCTTAGGGGGATTTGATGACCCTTTCGCTTACCCCAAGACACCTCTGAACATCTCAGGGCTTCAGGCTAATGGCTCCAAACCGCAGATAGCTCACGCGTCTCCGATTGCCGTGGTAACAGCCACAGCCCTAATCCCGCCCCCGTAACTCTTCCCAGAATGCGGCGCGCCCTCTCTTACTTCCGGGGCCGGAGGCCCGATTCCTTCCGGAAGCAGATGCCTGATGGTCTGACTGCAATGAGGGGTGGGGTGGGATTAATGGACCGAGTGTAGCCCAATCTTTGGGAGGGACGTGAGGACTGTGTTTTAAATTTTCTGAAATTCAAAGTGATTAGAAAGATAAGGAAAGGTTTAATCTCAAGGAAATTTTGACATTCAATAAATGGATTAGACGTTAGTTATTTAAAAACCTCAGAAAGGTTCATTTTTTAAGTTAGTTTGAGTTAGTATCCTGCAATGTATACATATTTCAAAACATGTTGTACACCATAAGTAGATATAATTTTGCCAGTAAAAAATCAAAACAGCATTAAGTGTTCAAAAGCTTATGGACGATAAACCTTAAAATTATATGCAACTTCATCTGTTGCTGAGACTTAAACAGCTTTAATGTCTTTTCCATACAAACAAAAATTTTTGCTTTGGAAAATGAAGGCAAACAAAGTACGAAACAAAACAACACAAAACGCCCAAATCTCATCCACATAGAGACAACCAATGTGTCTACTTTTGGGAGGGGGTCATCTAGACTCTTTTTATGCATATATTGTTGTTGTTAGACCAACTCATAGCAACCCTAAGTACAGCAGAAGGAAACACTACCCACTGTACCATGCCAGACAGTATGTCGGTGCTCTGCTATTCATAGGGTTTTTGTTTTCCATTGCTGACTGTTTTGGGAATGGGCTGCTGGGTCCTTCTCCCAATCCTATAGCACCTGGTATTCCCAGGCAAGTTTCCCATCCAAATATTAACCAGGCCTGACCCTGTGTAGCTTCTGAGATATGACAAGATAGGATGCCAGAGTGGTATGGCTGCAGGCCTTTATGCATATGGTAAATAAAAACTCAAAATAGAATTACACAGTGTTGTTTTGTAACTTAAAAAATGCTTTTAATGAACATATTTCCTGTATACCTCTTATTGGATATTTATGCAGTTTCTGTCCTTTTTGCTTAGTGCTGCAAAGGAGAAATGAAAAGCTAAAGTTAGCCTGGTATGGTGGTGCAAGCCTGTAATCCCAGCGACTTGGGAGGCAGAGGCAGGAGGATCAAAAGTTTGAGACCAGAGGCAATCTGTGTAATTTAGTGAGACCCTGTCTCAAAAAGTAAAAAAAATGGGCTGAGAGTGCAGCTCAATGGTACAGCACTTGCAAAGCATACAAGCGCAGGGCCCTGGGTTCAACTGCCAGTACTGCAAAAAACAAAACAAAACAAAACAAAACCTTTTAAAGCTAAATCTGCCCATGCTTTTGATTTGTTTGTGGTATTTTTTCTTATTTATTTTTATTTAGTGACAGGATCTTGCTATGTAGTCCAGGCTGGCCTGGAACTTGCTAGGTAGACCAGGCAGTCCTCCAACTTGTGTGGATTCTCCTGCCTCAGCCTCTCCAGTCCTGGGATTACAGGCATTTACCACCATATCTGGTATATTTTTCTCTTTTGAACTCATTTGTATTTGTACTTTTTTATCTCTCTCCTACTGCCATCTCATTCCACCCGTATGTCATTATCCTGTATGTAGATGAAGTAACACATTTGGCATTGAAAACCTACTTAATTTTTAGTTTATTTTTCTGATTATGCAGGCAACACATGCTTATTATAGAACATTGGGAAAATACAGAAGAATCTAAATAAAAAATTCCAGTACCCAGATGACTACTGATATTTTGTTATTATTTTTTTCCTCTGTGTTCCTTTAGCAGTGAGTATTGAAAAAATGTATGTTAGGAAAATATTGGTGAGGAAATATTGCAGCTTTTAATTTGTGCTTTTTTTGCTTAAGTAGCTGAATAATATCTCAAATAGTATTTCAGATGTTTATAGGCTATGGTCCATTCCAGGTCCCACCTTTTCTATTAAGTTTTTCTTCAGCATTTCAAATTAATCACACTGAATTGTAACAGTTTAGTTACATCCATAAATGCATGTTTTCATTTCTCTAACTAGGTTGAAGCTTGAAGCCATAGCACTGTGGTGTCAGATCTCAGAAGCTAAGCAGGGTTGGGCCTGTTAGTACTGGGATGGGAGACAACCTGGGAACACCAGATATTGTAGGCTTGGGAGAAGGACCCAGCAACCCACTCCCCAAAATCAATCTGCCATTGAAAACCCTATGAATGGCAGAGAAGCACTGACAATAGTGTTTCACCTGTTGTAGGTAGGGTGGCTGAGTCAGATATCAACTCGATGGCACCTAACAACAACAACTAGACTGAAAGCTGGTTGTGTGGTCTTGGATCAATCAGTTAATTTTGCTGAGCCCACTTTCCTTATCTTATTAGGGATAATACTACTTACTTTACAAGGTTGTAGTGGGGATTAGAAACAAGGTATCCAAGGTGAGATCAATAAAAAGTATCTATTTTTTTTGTTTTTACTTATCACATTAGTGGTCTGTATAGATAGGAAATGTTCATATTTGTATAATATTTAAAATGAATGACTAGTCTTTGCATCCCACTCAATATAGATACTTACTGAGCATCTATGACACATAGGCACTGTTCATAATCCTTAAGGTCCTGTGAACCTATATTATTAGATATCTTTCCTACATAAGCCATATGCTGCTCTTCAATTCCAGCAATTCTTTTATTTATCTTTGTTTCCTCAGATTCTCCCACTCTGCCTGGCCTATCATAGTAGGTGCTGAACAAGTATGTGAGCCAAGTTGAGTGGTATAGTGGGAAAAAGAAAATACACAGATTAGATAAAAACCTGGAAGTCTGTGATGAAAGCAACAACAAGTACAAAGTACTTTGTACTTTGGGAGATGAGGAGACATTATGAAATGCCCTATCCAGAATATAACCAGTGACATTGGATCACTAAGAACTGTGTTCTTTTCAAGCAGGTATAGGTATTATTATTTTTTTGCAAATGGCTTTGTTTTAGCTTAAGTCTTTTTAAAAATATTTGGTCGTTTTGGCTTCAAAATATATGTTTCTTAAAACAGAACTAGCCTGTACAAGGCAAACATAAATTGCTTTGGTTTGTTAGACCCATTGGTCACCAGTTAAGTGTTAATTTTGATTAAGCTATCTGATTACTCCCTCCGGAGTAGGAAGACTTGACCTGGGCCCCAGTTGTGCCAACCGAGGAAAAGGGCTTCAAGAAAGAAGTCACAGTATGAGTTAAGGCATGAAGGTAGAAGTTAAGCGGGCGTGCTTTCTTATCAGAGTTATGTGGGGTAGCAAGAAAATATAGTGGACGAATGGGTCCGGATGAGCCAGAAAAAAAGTAGCTGGGTCCTGCATTTTGAGGATTTTGATGTAACCAAGCAATCTTTATAGTTTTCAAATGCTTTCTATATGGCCCAAGGGGTCAGGAAAGAGGTTGGCCAGAGGAAGCACCTGGCCTGCCCCTGGGGAAGATAGGGAATGAGAGAATGGTAGACACCTGCAGCGGCAGAAGGAGACTTGTGGCCAGGACTAAAGGAAGGTGGGTCCATGAGGAGGCAGAACACCTGTGGCAGTTCAACAGGAAGCAAGAGGCTGCGGAACTACGCTTATGGGGACCGGGCCACCCACTGCCAAGCAGCAGCAGCCGCAAGCCCCACAGCAGTAGCTTAGCTGCTTGTGCACCATCCCGGAACCCCACTGCCCCCGCGCCCCGCCCCTCTGCCCGCCCCACGCCTCTCGCTCCTCCCAGAGCCTGTAGCCGTGCTCCGCCCAGCGTCCCAGCCAGATTCGGAGACCCCAGGGCTCAACGTCTTTCGCCCAGCCCGGCTGTGGGCTCTGCAGAGACAGGAGCTGGGCGGTGGGGTAGGCGGGAGGGAGGTTCCCTTTTCCTGTCTCATCGCGGGCTTCCCGAGCCGGCAGGAAGCAGCGGCGAGGTGTGCGGGCCGCATGGCGGGAGCGGCGGACCAGCGCGGGCAGGGCCCAGCAGCCGGGGAGCCGCTGCCCCAGCAACACGTCCCGTGCCAGGTCTTCCCCGAGCAGCTGGCCCAGGGGAAGTCCCAGCCGGGCTTCCTCTCCAGCTTCTTCACTCGTGACCAGAATTGCCAGCTAATGCTCCTGAAGACGCTGGAGACGAGTAGGAGCCGTGACCTGGAGGCTGGGGGGTCGGCGGGGTGGTGTCTGAGACCCGGTGGGCGAGCAAGGGCCTGCACACCTCCGATCGCCCCAGGTGCTGAGTGGACCGGGTTCAGGCAGCTCAGCTTAGAGTCTAGGAGGACTCAGCATCATTAGGGCGGAGTTGGGGGCTTAGGCCTCAGTTTCCCCATCAGAGGAGACGCTGAGGCCTCTTTCAACCCTACTCTTTGCTTGCGGAGTGAACAAGCAATCGGCCTAAGAGTTTGCCCTTTCCCGTCACACACACTGATTTCTTATGAAGTTATGCAGAACATGGAGACTTAGGGTCAGAGTGAGGAGTTTTAAAGAGCCCCGTTAATTAAGGCATACCTGCTGCTGGCAGTGCAGATACGGTTTTCCAAACCTGTCCTTCACTGGAAGGGATTCTTAACCTTCATGTATTGGGACGCTGGAGGGGTTTCCGGGTGTATAACCCTTTGAAAAAACATGTGTGTGTGCACCTAAGTATATTTTTCTGGGGAGAGCATTCATAGCTTCATCATATTCTTTTATTTATTTATTTATTTTTAAAACTGTTTTTGGGTTTCATCATATTCTCAAAGAGGTCCACGATCTCAATATGGTTAAGAACCACTGCTGTGGGTTAAATAGGCACACGACTGTTTACTGAACAAATCCTGCCAAGTCCAATGGATATTGCATTAGAGATTTAACTCTTTTGTATTGACATAGACTTCCTAAGTCTACTTCAGATATACTTAGTAAGTAATAATAATAGTAATAATAATAATAATTATTATTTTGTGGTACGGAGCTGAACCCAGGGCTTCCCACATATTTTACAAGTGCTCTGCCACTGAGCAGCACATCCAGCCTATTTTTTTATTTTTTATTTTGAGACAGGGCCTTGCAAAGTTATGCAGGCTACTTCTGGCCTAGATCTGGGGATACTCCTCCTGCTTCAGCCTCCTGAGACACTGGGATTACAGGTGTGCACCACCATGACTGGGTTAGAAAATTAAAGTTTTAAATGTCTGTGTCCCAAAGGAAGGTTAGATATTTCATAGCTCACTAGTGATAATTGGAAAGTCAACTGTCCAAAGATTTTTCACCCTTCTTGGGATTTCCAAAATACAGAGAATGGAGAGGTGGGAAGAGGAAGGAGGGGAGGGAATGATGACATTGTATTTACTTTGCAAATATGTATTGAATGACTCCTGGGTTTTGGTGGGAGGGAATATAAAGATGAGTAAGAACCCTGCCTTTAAGTTTTCAAAATGGAATACAATGGAAACAACACGGGCAGCAGAGTAAGACATGGCTGCTAATTCTGGCCTCTCTCCCTAGGTAGGGAAGAGTGATTTAACCTCTCTGATCTCCTTTATCCTTATCTTTAAAGAAAGTAGGGGAGGGAAGGGATAAAAATACCTCTTTTAGGGTTGTGTGGAGTAGATTTGATGAAAGTAAAGTGGTAACATATCTGAAGCTAAATAAAGGGTAGTTGTTCTTACAGTGGAAGGGCCAAAGGGAGGATTAGTTGAGATAGGATGTGAGGAGGATGAGGTGCTGAACATAACCTGCAGTAGGAATCAATGGCCTCAGTCTTCCAAGGGGGAGGGTCTTAGTTACTTGAATAATAACACACTTAGTATGATGCCTGGCATCTGGTAAATAATAATATTTTTTATTATTAGTAGTTACTCTGTTAAGCCCTAAGAAGGAGCAGGTTTTTAAAGCATTAACCAAAACCTAACTACGTGTCTTTTACTCACTTGTTTTTGCTTTTAACATTTTTTTACACCTGTTTCTTTTTCTATTTTTTTGGGGTGGTGATGGTGGTTATGTCCTGTGCATTTATTGTCTCACACAAGACACCTAGGTGGAAAGTGGATGTTAGAGGCACTTAGATTCATTGTACTTTGTTGAAATAGTCAGAAGCTCATGGAATCTTAGAATGGGAGGGCCCTCAGGAATTGCCTAGGCCTCCTCACCCCATACAGAAGAGTTCTGTGCCATAATTGACCAGATACCTGTAGGCGTCTCCTGCTTGGAACAGGTTACCTGTTCCTGGAGGCTCCCTGAGTCAGTTTGACAAGTCTCATTGTTAGAAAAATACTTTCTCCTGAGTTGAGATCTGCCAGATGCCATTTCCACTTTCGTCCTCGTTCTACCCTTCCGAGCAATATTGACTGAATCTATCCCCACATGGCATCCCTTCAAAACTTATAGCTCCTGTGGGTCTAATTAAGTCTTCTTTATCACTTCTAAATCCCCAAGTCCTTTCTGGCTTTCTTACTGAGCATAGTTCCTTACTATTATAGTTGCCAGCCCCCATCAGAGGGCTTTGATTGGCAGGTCCCATTGTGGGACACGGTTTACTAGTGTGTTCTGATCAGTATAGAGAACAGTATAGCCATTGCCTTCCTCAGATCTGGACACTATGCTTTTGTTTGTTTCTATGAATTTGGCCCAAGATTCTCCTGGTCTCCTGAAATATACTGTAATACAAAGTGTTTGGTCATTTCACTTAAAGTGACCTTTGATGCTAAGATATTTAGCAGTATCATTTTGATATTTGTATTAATGTTTTATTTCGTTGAAGACTTGATGTTAAGCTTTTCTTTTTATGCCCATTTTTACTAACTTTAAGATAGTATTCATTGTGATCTGTGAGTTAATTTTTGATTTTATATATATATTTTCATATATATATATATATGAAGACTCTCAACTAGATGGATTGACACAGTGTCTACAACAATGGGCTTAAACATAAAAAAGGTTGTATTCCTGCCATACAGTCAGGGAATGTTTTGTTCTGTCGTATGTAGGGTCACTATGAGTCAGACTCAATTCCATGGTACCGAACAACTACAACAAATATATATATATATATATATATATATGGCCTGCAGCTGTAGCCCTGTGGCATCTGATCCCGTCAGACCGCCTGGGAACACCAGAAGCTGTAGGCTTGGAAGAAGGACCTGGGAACCCCCTCCCAAAAATCAGTGCCATTGAAAACCCTATGAGCAGCAGAGAAGCCCTGACAATAGTGTTTCTCCTGTTGTACAGAGGGTCGCTATGAGTCGGATACCGACTCGACGGCACCTAACAACAACAAGAATATACGTATATATATATATATATATGTATACATATATATATATATGTCTGTGAGTTGAACCCGGGCCTTTGCACAATGTAGGCAAGTGTTTTGCCACTGAGGTGCATCTTCAGCCCCTTTTTTATTTTTTATTTTGAGACAGGATCTTGCTAAGTTACACAGGCTACCTCTGGCCTTGAACTCATTATCTTCCTGCCTCAGCTTCCTAAGTCACAGATTTTATAGGTGTGCACCATGGTGCCTGGCTAGTTACTTTTTAATACTACTCTTTGGGGTAATTTAACTGGTGCTACTTTTTCCAATGAGCATGCTTAATTAAATCAATATCTTTTTAGATCCATATGTTAAACTTCTACTTGATGCTATGAAGAACTCAGGTTGGTAAGTAAATCTTTTTAAAAGTGCTGTTCTATATTCTGCCTGCCAAAAACTAAAAACTAAAAAGCTGGAGTTACTTGAGATTTCTCACCCGTGGAGCCTTTTCCATAGGTAATGATTGACTATGTTCTTTCTAGAAGGACTTGTTTTCTCCTGCTATATTTTGTCCTAACTCACTGTCTGGCTATACCCATTCATTTGGGGTATTTAGTAAAGATAATACTCAGAGTCTGATAAATAATTAGTAAACCTGAGCTTCCACTATACCAACTAAGGCATTGCCCCCCGCCCCCGCTTTTTTGCAGTTTTTAGGGAGTTGAACCCAGAGTGCTCCACCACTGAGCTGCACCCCAGATTCCCTTTATTTTATATTTTATTTTGGAACAGGGTCTTGCTAAGTTGGGCAGGCTGCCTCGGGCCTCAAACTCACTATCCTGTCTCGCCTCCTGAGTTGCTAGGTTTACAGGGGTACACCACTATGCTCGGCTGGCTTTGTTCTTTATGGAGAAGAAATCTCAGCTTGATCTGTAGCAGGAGCCTTCCAGATGTTAACTTAGAGGAAGTTAGAGGAAGTGACTTCTGGGATCCACTTCTTAATATCCTGGCCCTAGAGCAGGACTCCAACATACTTCCAATATGGTCTTAACCACTTGACCAAATGCTTTATGGAATCATATTATGGAATTTGAACTAGGATAGATTTTGCAGAGACAAAATTGTTTTACACATGAGAAAACTGAGTCCTGAAGTTATTAAGTAGCTTTCCCAAGGTTTCATAGATGTTAGTAGCTGAAGGCCATTAGATGGTGAAGGATATCCTGACTCCTCACTCAGGGCTGTTTCCCACATTCATACTCGTTCTGGACATGGTCTCTTTAATCTGTTCTTGCCTTTTAGTGCTGTTAGCAAAGAAAGACACTTTTCTTGTGAAGATTGTAATGGAAATGTCAGTGGAGGTTTTGATGCTTCAACATCTCAGGTAGGCTTCTTTGCCAAATTATTTTTTCCCTTTAAGGCTTTTTCCTGATACTTGCTGAGCACCTTCCACATGCTGCGAATTCTGTGGGGTAGACTTTGTGTTGTTGTTAGTGTTGTTGAGTCAGGTCCAACTCGTAGCAACCCTCATAGGGTTTTTATTGGCTGATTGATTTTTTAGGATTATTTCAGGAGTAGACTGCCACATCCTTCTCCCATTTTTGTGGTGCTGGGGATTGAACACAGGGCCTCAGTGAGTGCAAAACAGCACCCTACCAATTGAGTTATACTGCAGCCCAGACTTTATGTAGAACTCAAAAAAAAAAAAAAAAAAAAAAAGAAAAAAAATTAGTTTAGTCATGGTCCCTACTCTTAAGGAGTTTATATTCTCCCAGAGGAGATAAAACATGAGACGATTATAAAATTTGAGACAGGTTAAATTATTTTACATGGGCTTGGTATGTTAGGTTTCCATTGCTATAACAAATACCTGAGATAATCAACTTATAAGGAGGAAAGGTTTATTTTGGCCCATGGCTTCAGAGGTTTCAGTCCATAGTCACTTGTCCCTGTTGCCTATAAGGTCTGTAGCAAGACACTACATCATGGAGGGAGCATGCAGCAGAGGAAGCTGCTCGCCTCATGGTGGCCAGGAAGTGAGGCAAGAGAGACAGGGAGGGGTCAGGGTCCCAGATCTCTTCAAGGCCTCTCCCCACAAGAACCTAACTGCCTTCCTCTAGGCCCCACCTGCTAATAGGACCACAGGCTGAGGACCAAGCATTCAGCTTATGGGCCTTTGAGGACATGCAAGGGCCAAACTATAGCAGTTGGTTACCACAATGTGATTGGTTGTAAGATACCAATAGACTCAGCTAGAGGATATAAAATCTCTGCAAGGGCAGAGAAGACAAAGACTATTGCCCAGAGCAGTAGTAAGTGTGAGCAGAAGTGGCCTGCTAGGAAGCCACAAGGCATATTGGGGAATGGCATATTGTCTAGTTTAGCTGGAGGGCAGGAACACATGGGGGAGAGAAAGGAACTAGGATGGGAAAGAAAGCTGAGGTGAGAGGTTTGAATGCTAAGTGAAAGGGTCATACCTTTACATGGTGAGAAGTGATACCATGTATGAAAACTTTTGGCTAGAGGGAGTGAGTTTTCTCTGTAAAATATAGGTAGTGATTGTATCTATCTTATAGAATGATTGTAGGAATTAAATAAGGTGTCTGTTATTGAGTTGCTTATCATGGTGCCTGGCCCATAGTGAGTATTCAACCAATTTAGTTTTAATTTTAAGTCATTGGAGGGTTTTGACAGTCTTGAAGATGGTAGGTGGATTATGTGATGTAATGACAGTAGATTAAGGTGTTACAAGTAATATTTCCAGTTTGAACATATAATCCACATTTAACTATATATATCTGTTTTCTACTGGAGAATTTCATATGTATTTTGGTGATTCATAACTTTTACAGTAATTGGGGAAAAGGCAGTATAGCACAGGGTTAGTCTGGGTTTTGGAATCAGACAGACTTGAGTTCAAATCCAAGTTCCTCTGCATATTACCTATAGGCCTTGGCCAAGTTATTTTTCTTATTCTCAGTTTCTTTATTTGTAAGTTGGTAATCACAACACCAGTAACTCAAAATAGCTCTGGGTAGGCCCACCTGTTACTCTACTACCCAGGGTTAAGCAGAGTTGGCATTTTCAACTTTTATCTTAACTCTCAGCATTGTTGAACACAATTGGATACTCTTATTTTAAATGAAAAAAAAAAAAAAAACAATGCAAAGTCTTTCATTCATATAGAAGAGTAAAAGACCTATATGCACACTTTTCAGTAATGAAAGAAACACCTGTGTAGCTGCCACCCAGGTTTGAGAAGTAGAACCTTACCAGAACTTGAGATGCCTGTGTACTTTTCTTGAATCACATCCTTCTCCCTTCCTTTTCCTGTCTTTTGTGGAAGTTTGTGCTTTTCTAAGTGGTCTTCACATCTATATAAATACCCCAATTATGTTATTTAGATGCATGTTTTTGTTCTTTATACATGGAATGCTTTGAGTTATATGTAATAGTTTGTATTTTATGAAATCATACAGTAGATAGTCTTCTATAACTCAATTCTTTGGTTCATCATTGTTTGTGAGCTTCTTCTGTGCTATTGTATGTACCTCTCTAGTTTATTTAGTTTCACTGTTGTTTAGTATTCATCACGTGTTTGTGTTATAATTTACCTTCTCTAATACTGTCTCCAACTTTGTTGTTATAAGCAGTAATATGTGAATATTCTTGACCTTCTTTCCCGATCATTCGCAAATTTCTCCAACGTACAAGCCTTGGAGCAGAATTGCTGGGTCATAAAGTATACAAACACTTGACTTTTGCTGTTAATGCCAGACAATTTCTTCCTGTAGTTTCTTATACACAGCACTCTTTGGGTTGCTCCTTTGCTAGCTTACATTATTTATCTAGCCCTTAAATGTTGAAGTCCCTTAATCCTGGGTGTTCTGTTCCTTTCTTTTCTCCTGTATGCTGCCAAAGGGATCTCATTAATTTTTCCAGGTCAGAACTCTCTTTTGAACTCTACTCCATATACCCAAGTGCCCATTTAACACCTCTCTTGAATGTCTTAAAGATACAGTAGACCAAATCCAAATTCATCATTTTTACCATCCCTTATCTTCACTCAATTTGGTCTTTTAGTTTTGCATATTTCAATGGATGTTCTGCTGACTCTCCTATTACTCAAGCCAGAAATTTATGGATACTTGTAATTCCTTCCCTGTCATCTCTGTGTGTGTGTTAGGTGCTGTTGAGTCATGTCTGACTCATAGCAGCCCTCCTAGGGTTTTCAGTGGCTGATTGTTTTGGGATTACCTCAGGAGTGGATTGCTGCATCTTTCACCCATTTTTGCAGCGCTGGGAATTGAACATGGGGCCTCAGAGACTGTAGAGCAGTGCTCTACCAACTGAGCTATCCATCATCAAGTTTTGTTCATTTTACCTTCTAAATTATTCCCCTCCTCCTCCTTTCCTTCTTTCTCCTCCTCCATTTTTTTCTTCTTCTTTGGCAGTACTGGTGGTTGACTCCAAAGCCTTGTGCTTGCTAGGCAAGTGCTCTACCACTGATCTGCATCCTCGGCTTCTTCTTTGTTTTTTATTTTGAGTCAGGGTCTTGCTAAATTGTTCAGGGTACCTCTGCCCTTGAACCTGTGATCCTTCTACCTCAGCCTTCCAAGTAGCTAGGATTACAGGTGTGTGCTGCGGTGCCCAGCTCGAAGTCCTTCCAGCTTCCACCATTCTAGCTCAGTACCTCATTTTCTGTCTCTTGCCTCGAATACTTCATTAGCCTTCAACCCGTTTCTTTGTGTTCAGTGTTAGTCTTCTCCTGATTATTCTTTCAAGTGTAATTGAAAGGATAAAAACAATATAAAACAAAAGCACTCCCCTGTTGCAGCACTCATTTTCACTGGCTCACCCCCACCTCAGGATAAAGATAAGGCCTATGGTGATTTGCCCCCTACTGACCTCACCAGCCTATCTTAGGCCTGCCATCCCCAACTCTGTGCTTTAGCTTTCAGCTTCTCAAACATTCTGTTCCTTCAGCCCTTGCCCTCACCCCCGCCCTTGTATATATTTTTTTCCCTCTCTAGAATGCTCCCTTTCCTTCTTCTCCTTAAACTTAACTCCCATTTGTCTGTTAGATCCCAGTTCAGACATTCCTGCCACAGAGAAACCTTTCTCAACCTTCCAGACCAGGCCCAGCATTCTCTTTGTATATACTCAGAACAATCTAGGTTTTTCTTATCACACTGTCAATTGCATGTATTTAAACATTTTGGTAAATATTCAATTAATTTATATCTCTATTAGTAGATTATGTCTATGATTAAGTCTTAATAAATATTAGTTGAATAAGTGAATGTTGAATGAACGTATATAAGATATTCCAGTGCCTGGCATCTAGGAAGTTCACAATAAATGGCAGCCATAACTATTAGGATCCTCATGTCTTTCTTATTATAGGATCCTGCCCAGTGTGCCTTTGGCCTTTTGCACTTCTTTCTGAAGGTCTTTCTGAGGATTTTTCTTGGCACTTTTTTTTCATTTTGGTAGAATGACAGTGGTGGTCATTCATTGCTCATTGACTGATCACTCAGAAACTTGCTAAAAGGTATTTTACGTATATTCATTTAATTCTCACAGTTCTATGAGATATATATTCTAATTATATCCTTTTTATAGTTGAGGAAACTGAAGCAGAGAGGCTAAGAAACTTGCCCATAATTATCAAGTTAGTAAGGGCTGGAGCTGAAATTTGAATTTGTTTGCTTTGCTCCAAAACTCACTTTCATAACCATAAAGCCATGGAGTCCAAGACAGAGCAGTCCAGTCAGCTCAAGGAGGACCATATGTGAACAAATGTCCTTAATCTAAGTGCTGTGTTTGTCCAGAGAAAGGAGAAGGGAGTAATCACCAAGAAAAGGGCACAGAGCATGTCCAGTTAGACTGGGCCTTGCCTGGTAGGTAGATGGGATTGACAGGGTAGAGCAAACAGAGGCATTCCAGGCAGGTGAACTTGTGGGCGAGAGCTTGTGATGACATGAGCGAGAAGGTAGAATCTAGGAAATGAAAATGGATTTCAGAAATAAGTGAACTTCTCTTATTTTGGTGTCCCCTAGATTGTTTTGTGTCAGAATAATATCCGCAATCAGGCCCATATGAGCAGAGTGGTCACTCATGAACTCATTCATGCATTTGATCATTGCCGTGCTCATGTCCACTGGTTCACCAACGTCAGACATTTGGCCTGCTCTGAGGTGAGTTTTCTCAGAGAGGACTCTTGCTTTTCCACAGAACATTCTGTGATTGAACATTTTATTCAAGTGTAATTTATTTAAACTTACTCCTTTTCTTATTGCCATAGTTCCACCTTATTATATTTTTAGAATTGTATTAAATATTACCTGTAAGGCCTAATAATAGTGATGACTGACTTTAGTTAAAATAATAAACTATTTTTCCTATGAGATAAGTTGTGTAATATTAAAAAATTTAATAATTAGCATTTCCTGATGGCTGTGTGCCAAACATTGTTCTGTTTGAATGGGTTCTTATTTAATCTTCACAACAACCCATTAAGGAAGACTGTTATTGTTGTTGTTTTATGTATGTGGAAAGTGAAGCAGTTGTTTAGATTCCATAGGTAGTAAGTGGCAGAGGCAGGATTGCAATCGGAGTTCTTAACTAGTTTATATATATGTTGCCTTTTATAGGTAAGGTCCATGCTTATCCTAGATTAAAATATTTAATCTCAAAAATACAACATAAAAAGATATTTATTGTTGCTCTCAGAGAGATATATGTATTTCATATTTGAATTTCATTAGTTGAAGAGTGCATTGTAATGAGGAATCAAAAGCTAATGTAAATCTCAAGCTTATACTTTATAACTTAGATTATTTTCTCTTTCCCTTGAAATTAATAACTGACCTCATGCATCTAATTATAATTCATATTATTTGGAGAGCAGATTAAACCTAAGTTTTTAAATAGGTCTCTCTCTTGAGTGTTTGAGAATTAATGCCTGTTAGCTAGTTAAAGTGTGTTAAGTACGTGAGTTCCTCAGAGGAATGAGGCCATGTTATTGTTACGTTACAAGAAATGGGCCATTCTCTTTGCAAGGAATTAGCAAAAATGTGGCCAGAGGCTGTGGAGTCTATGTGGGTAGTTCAAAGACTTTTTTTTCTATTAAAATGTAATAAATTAGAAACTCTGTCCTAATTTCAATCCATCATGCTCACAGCACGACTAGCTTAGAATGTTCTTAATTCTTTGTGGTTTATACCACTTAATTTTTCATAGTAAAGTCAAAGTCCTAGAAGAGAGTCATGACATGGGTTTGAGGGAAGGTCCAAGAGAGTTTCAGAAATTTGGGCTGGGGCTGGGGGGTCATATGTTCAAAGTGTCTTACATACCAATGTTTCCAGTTTTGAGCTCACATTGAAACTCAGTTTATAGATCTTTGGAAGAATGCTTTATGGAAGTCCTTTGGTAATTTCTCATAGTGTTTGTATCTTATACAGATTATGGACTTTAACTCTGAGGTCCTACTCTGACTTTTGGTTTGAAAAGAACTTAGTTCTTTCTGTACAGCTACGGGATAAAGTAGGCATAGGTCATGGACATCTTCTCTTGTTGTTAATAAGTTTAAAAGAGTCTTTAAAAGAAATCTCACATATACTCTGTTCTCAGAGAAACATGCTAATTTTATCTATTCTTTTTCATTTTTATTTTTATTTTTTATTTTTATTTTTATTTTTTTGCAGTACTGGGGGATGAACCCAGGGCCTTGCTCTTGCATGCTCTGCAAGTGCTGGACCACTGACCTACACCCCCAGCCCATTTTTTTGCTTTTTGAGACAGGGTCTCACTAAATTACTCAAACCGCCTCTGGTCTCGAACTTGTGATCCTCTGCCTCCACCTCCCGAGCCCCTGGGATTACAGGCGTGCGCGCCACCGTGCCCGGCTCTTCTTTTTCATTTTTTAAAAATGGGTTGCTATGGTAAAGATATAGTACATGAGCACTTACTTTCTTCTCACTTTCCTTCTGTCTTTATAATAGATTCGAGCTGCTAACCTTAGTGGAGACTGTTCACTTGTAAATGAAATATTCAGGTTACGTTTTGGATTAAAGCAACACCATCAGGTAAAAACTAACATGAAATAACCTACCCTCAAGAATGTTATGAATGGAAATAACAAGAAATGAAGTACATTTAGTATTTCAAATTTGAAGAACGATCTATCTGAAAACAATACAAAATGTGTACCACTTAAGCTAGGTAGATGGAGTTTAGCTTTCCTCATAAATATGGGCAAGCTGTGTGACTGACTGAGAGATTTTTTTTTTTTGCGGTTCTGGGGGTTGAACCCAGGGCCTCCCACTTGCATGCTCTGCAAGTGCTGGACCATTTTTTTTTACTTTTTTGAGACAGGGTCTCGCTAAATTACTCAGACTGCCTCTGGTCTTGAACTTTCGATCCTCCTGCCTCCACCTCCCCAGCCACTGGGATTACAGGCGTGCGCCACCACGCCTGTTTCTGACCAGAGATTTTAATAATGGAAAGAGCTCTAATCTTGCCTCTGGGATACTTTTGGATGAGCGTAGAAGAGGAAAGGAAGTGAAATCACAGCCTGTCTCACTTTTATCCTAACAGTCCTGGGTTTCTATTTTGAAGCTACCACAGTGTTCTGGAGACAGCAAAGGTAATTCCTTTTAGAATAGAGCCTCCACTGTTGCACAAACCGGGACTGTGTATCAGGGCAGCGGAAAGGCTTTGTGTGGGGTCTCATGTTCAAAGTGACTTACATACTGATGTGCCCAGTTCTGAGCTCACATTGAAACTCAGTGGTAGAAAAGCTTTGGATTGGCACAAATTTGGTTATGATGTGCAGTTGAGAGGGATTTTGTAAACAAAACAAAAAGCAAAAACGAAAAAAGAGAAGTATAAGGCAAGACTATCCTGCTAGAAAGCATTTAAGATCCATGGTAGAAATGGGGAGAGGAAGTGGAGCTCATGGGCTGGTAATGAATGTGCACAGTTCTGCCCATGGCACCCCGTGCTCTGTGTCTACACTTAGGAGAAAGCCTGGGCAGAGATTTTTGGTGGACCACTTTATGAAGTATGAGGGCTTTAGGGTCACAGTTTGAACCAGATACAAAAGGAACAGTCTTGGAGTAGCCGGAAGCTTGGTTCTCCAGAGAAGAGGGGAGCTCAATTCTGGGGTGGGGGGTGCAGAGTCACGGTGAACAAATGAGAGAATTTGCGGACTGAGTGAAAGGGACCTGGGAGACAAGCCTGCTGCCTGAAGAGGGTGATCACTCTGTCTGGACCCTTAGGCTTCCAGCCTGGGTCAGGCCAACCTAGTGATATGCCACCGACTTGTCTTTTGCCATATGACTTTTGTGCCCTTGAATCTCTGCTTCTCTGGTGATTCTTTGTGTGTGGCTCTCAGTGAAGAAGATAGATGTGAGACACATATTGACACCTCCTAGAACTAGTAAAAAGGATAATGTGTTTCAAGCACGTGGTCCAGGGCCCTGAGTCTTTGAAAGAGCAGTCTCCCTTTTTACCACTGCAGAGCAGCGGCAGAAAATACGGAGAACTAGCAACAGGATAGAAAATATGTGGAGGTGGTGGACTCTAGTTGATGGAGAAGAGTCTTAGTGGAGTCCCTGGCCTGCACAGCATGAGCTCAAGACGTAAACAGCAGGTGCCGTAACTGACTGTCACATTGCACAGTTCTACTTTTATTTTTGCAGGAATTTATTACACTGGGAAGAAGTAAATCTGAATTGTGGTCTACACTTGGGTCTCCCAACCCTTTGGCTTCAGGAGACAGAATTTTGTGTCCCCTGCCCAACTCTTTTTGTTCTTGAGGGAAGAAATTGCCTCTCTTTCTGGCAGTGGCTTCCTCTCCTTGTTCTTTTATGGGGTTTATTTTATGAATTCAGTGTTTGGTGTATCTGAGATTGAGAAGTACTAATTTATAGTCCAGTGCTTGTATCTCCAGTTTGAGCTTGCTGAGTAGGCCGAAGTAAAACTGGGAGAATGCAGAGAAAATTGGTGATTGTTGGGATGCACAGTAATCAAAACCAGTGTTTGATTATTGTTTATTTATTTATTGTTTTGAGGTGAAGCCTAGCTGTATTGCCCTAGCTGGCTTCAAGCCACCCTCTCTGCCTCAGACTACTGAGTGCTGGGACTGTAGGTGTATGCCACCATGTCTGACTTTTTTTTTTGAGACAAAGTCTCACTCTGTAGCCCACAGGTGGCTGGGAACTCTCAATCCTCCTGCCTCAGCCTCCCAAGTGCTGGGATTACAGACTTGCACCACCATGTCTGGTTTCCATGCCCAGCTTTGATTAGGTTTTAGGAAAAAGTCAAATGCCATTCTTTGGAGTTTTAGTTTGGAGCTGAGGAGAAATAAATTGATGAAAAGCTGTTCAAAAATTGAAATGGCAGGGTCTTTTATTTCTTAAAATATTTAAGTTATATTGAGTAATTCTTTTTGTATGTAACATTAGATAAGTTTTTTTTTAGGAATAAAACTATAATACCTATACCCTCAGGGAAATAAAAATTTGTTTTATTATTATTTTCTGTCTAAAATTTAAGGCCCCGTCCAGATTTGGGCATATTTATGTGTGGTTTCCTGTTGCATACAGGGAAGCAGGGAAGCAAGTATCCTTGAAGGAAAAAATTATCTAGCACTGATCAACTGAAAAGGAAGAGAGGTGCAAAAGCAAAATATATTTTAAATTTTTTAAATTAAATTTTCATAAACAAGGTCTATCAGGGTCTTGCTTATAGTCATTTTTTTGTGATTTTTTTTTTTTTTTGAGCTAGGAGTTACTCTTTGGCAGATACTGCCTAGAGCTTCAGAGAATATCTGCTAATATTATTAGAAAAAAGAAAAAAATATAGAGGTGTTACTTATGCCTAAATAAGTTTAAATTGAGCTAAACATGTTCCATAATTTGAGAGTTACATTTCTTTGTTTTGTTTTTTCCTTTATTTTTACTTTTGTCTTTGGATTGACAGAAATTAATAAAATAACATGAGAAGAAATTAATTTTAATTGTGACTCAGAACATATAAAATGATATTCCATGATGAGATTTTCACATAAAATTAAAACTACCTACTTTTCCTTTCCCTTAGACTTGTGTGCGAGACAGAGCCATTCTTTCTATATTGGCTGTTAGGAATATCAGCAAAGAAGTAGCTGAGAAGGCTGTTGATGAAGTTTTTGAATCCTGTTTCAATGACCATGAGCCTTTTGGAAGGATCCCACATAACAAGACTTATGCAAGATATGCTCACAGAGACTTTCAAAACCGTGATCGATATTATGCAAATATATGAAGACAATGGCATTTTATATTATAGAGCTTCAGTGATCATGAAGAAAAAAATATGGTTCAAACAAATACATAAAATGTTAATTATCAATTAAACACAGATAAAATGAAGAAGATGCTGATTTTAGCATATGGTCAGAAAAAGTAACTGGCAAAAAGTAAAATTGCCTTAAACTGTAAGGCAAAAATTGTACCTTTATAACTAGTCATTTGGTAAATAAGATAAATAAATCACGTTTTTGTGTTTAATATGGTGTATATGTTTTTTTAAATTTTTGTTCTGTTGTTGCTGTTGGCCGCTAGAACCCAGGGCCTCTCACAGGTAGGCAAGTGCTTTACCACTGAGCTGCATCCCCAGCCCCTTTCTTTAGTTTTTGTTTTGAGATAAGGTCTTGCTGTGAGTAAACCTCATCATGTGGTTCTTAAGCCTTTGGAACTAGCTTATAAAAGGAATTTGGAAAATTTGGAGAAGCAGGGCAGAGAAGCCCTAGGATTCTATAAGCATAGGAGGAGGAGAAAGAGACGGAAGAGGAGGAAGAGAAGTTGTTTCCTCCAGGGGAGGAGAATCAGGTGTAAGAGAGAGGGGAAGAGTTACCATTCAGTGTTTATATTTTTCTGCCTTTTCAGTTTTATACATGTACATATGAATTACCTAAAATATTAAGTTCACATTCACTTATTGCTCATAATTTTTAAAAATTTTATGTTGATATAATCAATAAACTTTCATTCTAAGTATTATCACTCAGTTGCAATATTAACCTAGACTTGGTTGAATATATGATAAATTTATTTTTACTATTTCAGTTTCTTTTTTTTCTTTTTGCCGTACTGGGGGTTGAACCCAAGGCCTCGTGCTTGCATGCTCTGCAAGTGCTGGACCACTGAGCTGCACCCTCAGCCCATGTTTTTTTTACTTTTTTTGAGACAGGGTCTTGCTAAATTCTGCAGACTGCCTCTGGTCTCGAACTTGCGATCCTTCTGCTTCTGCCTCCCAAGCTGCTGGGATTACAGGCATGCACCACTGCGCCCGGCTCAGTTTCATTTCTTAAGCTATTGCCCCAACCCTTCTTCTTCTCTTCCCTTTCTTCCTCCTCTTCTTTCCTCTTCTTCCTCCTCTTACCTCTTCCTCCTCCTCCTCTTCCGCCTCCTCTTCTTCTTTTTCCCCTTCTTCTCCTCCTCCTTCCCCTTCTCCTCCTTCCCACTCTCCTCTTCCTCCTCCTTTCTACTTTCTTCTTCTTTGCTGAATCCAGGGCCTTATGCACACTTTGTGAGTGCTCTGCCACTTGGCTGCACCCCCAGCTCCTTTTTACTTTTTAAATTGAGACAGGCTCTCACTAAGTTATATAGGCTCCTTCTGGCCTTGAACCTGTGATCCTCTTACCTCTACCTCCCGAGTTTTGCTGGGATTACAGGTGTTCATCACTGCACCTGGTTTGGAAATTTCTGTTTCTAGTATATTATGCTTACTTCTAGGTATATTCTAGATGCTTATAAACATGTATGTATAGTCTCTCTCTGTTCTCTCTTTTCCTATTGAATACCATGCTGTTTTCATTAATAATATATCATAAAGATTTTCCATTTCTGTGTATGTATTCAAATAACATCTGTCAAGTTACTTTCCTTAGCAGGTATAATCTCATGCCTTAATTCACAATGTCTAAGGGTGTATTTCTGTATTTTTTATCCATGTGAATCTGCTAGGTGAAAACAGTATGTCTTACTTTACATTTCTCTTGTAAGTTCACATCAATCTTATACTTAAGAGATACTCATATGTATTTTTTCTTTCTTTTTGATGATGAACCCAAGGCCTTGTGCATGCTAAGCATGTGTCCTACTACTAGGCTACTTCCCCAGCCACGTACTTCTTTTCTTTTCTATTCATGTCATTTGCTTGCAGAATTTTTTATATAAATGTAAAATATTTGTTTATATTCATAATTTTACTGTGAATAACATTAAATTCTTCATGGACTATTAAAATGTTATTTATGTTTTATTTAACTTTATTTAAAAAATAAAAAGTTATATCACCCCTTCTAGGAATATACCCCAAGAAAAGTCATCATACCAGATGTGGGGCTCTCCACTGTCCTCTCTGGGCCCAGATAATGGAGCAGGAGCTTCATTTGTAACTCCCCTATCGGGAACCTGCGGGGTCCAGGGGAAATGCCGTCGGAGTGAGAGACACCTTCAGGAGGTCTCCGGTGGAGCAGCTCTTTGCAGCACTTATTTGAGTATATACAGCTCTTATGTACTATACAGCTCTGAGGGTACACAAGTGCAACAGCTCAAGGAGTAACAGCTCTATCAGCAGCCCTCTGCAGATGGGGTCTGCTCAGGTTTGCCACCGGTGCTGGTCTGGTTGCCATCCCCGTGCCCTCTGCAGCAGCTGTCCTCAGTGTCTTCTTTCTTCTTCTCCTCTGCGTCTTCCTCTTCTTCTCCTTGGCGTCTTCTCGTCAGTCTCTCTTTAGCTCTTTCAGTCTCCTTCCACTGAGAATATTTCTCAGTGGAAAGGTGAGTGCTCCAAGGTGAAGGCTTCAAAGGCAAATGCCCCCAACAGAGAGCCAGCTGTCCTTATATACACTTGTGGGACCAATTGGAACTTAGGTCTATGTTTGAATGTAACCAATCATAAGCTAGATGCAAATAGGGTGAAACGCAGTTACATTGTTTCGATTGGTGGGGAGGTGGCACAGAATGCCCAATCAGGGGCCTTCCTTTATTGGCCAATGGGGCTATAGGGCACAGCCTATCAGACACCGGGGAGTAAAACTAGGGCATGCCCTGGCCTTGCCAGGTAGAGGCCATTTTATTTTGGCCTCATGGGCTAAAGCCTAGAATATTTTTAAGTTTTAATTTTCTATTTTTGCCAGATAAGCCTTGAGCCACTTTTTTCTATCTTCTTGCCCCAAATTCATCCCTACAACCAGAGGGACACCTGCACTTCCATGTTTATTGCAGCAGTTTTCACATTTGCAAGGGAATAGAACTAGCTTAGATGTCCACTAACAGATGACTGGATTAAAAATGTGGTGTATATATACACAATAGAACATCATTCAGAAGTAGAGAAGAATTAAATTATGTCATTTTCAGCAAAATGGATGAAACTGGAGATTATAATTTTAAGTAAATTAACCCAGACTCAAAAAGAGAAATTCTACATGTTCTCATATGTGGGAGCTAGATCTTCCTTAAAGAAAAAAAAATATACAACTATACATATCTAAGATTGGAAAATACAAGTGGACTCAATATGAGGGGGGAGGGGACTGATGGGAGGGGAGATGGTGGGAAAAGTGGGAGGGGGAACAACAGAGGGGTAAAGGGGAAGAGAATGAGTGCAAAATACAAGATGCAAAATATAGGATGCAAAATATAGGATCCCATAACTACTCTTACTATACTGTATGCAACTTAAAAAATACTGTACCTCATAAATATTTACAATTATCATTACATTTTAATAAAAATGTTTTTGTATAATGTTTAAGGAGCTGAAAGTGTTAACAATCTTGATTTAATAATTGTACACTGTATATATGGGCTATCTTTCTGTACTCCATAAATATATACCATTAGAATACTAATAAAAATAAATTCAAGCTTATTTAAAACAAATTAAAAGATATTTCAATTTTATCTTTTGTGGCTTCTTAATTACTTTAGACTTTCCTCATTCTAAGATTATAAAAAGAGTGTTCCCATGTTCTGGGACTTTTATGGCTTTCTTTGCTACTAAGATCTTTGATATCCCTGGGATTTATTTTGGTAGAAGAATAAGTTAAGAATTTAATTTTTTCCAGATGTCTACAGTTTCCCCTAAACATTTACAGAATATTTCTCCACTAAGTTTAACTTTAAAAAACCTTTTTATTAGCATACATTAATCACATAAAATAATCAGATTCACCGTGACATTTTCATACATGCATATAATGAAGTTTGACCATAATCATACCTCATAACCCTCTCATGCCCCTCCCTGCACCTGGTCCCCTACTTTGTCCTGAACAGTCCCCCTTCTACTTTCATCTTGTTTTTTAAAATCTAGATTACATACATGAAAGAAAATATGCAATATTTGTCTTTTGAGTCTGGCTTATTTTACTTAACATGATGGTCTCTAGTTCCATCCCTTGTCTTTTTGATCTGACATTCAGGTCATACACATTTTCCTCCCTCTGGGAACTGGGTGCAAGTTTCCTTCTGAACAGTAACCCTTCCCATTGCACTTTTCTCCTCTCCCCATCCTATTCTGAGGCCTTTACACACAATGTTCTCCTCTTGTCTGGTAGTCGCCTTTCTTATCCCCTTGACTAGTTATCACCTCTTTATACCCAGGTCTCAGTTTAAATGTCACTTCCTCTAGACATTTTTTTCTTGAGCCTCTAATCTGTGTTCAGTGCCATGTTATATTTCCCAAATCACTCTGTACTTCCTCTTTGGTACAGGTGTTTCCCACAAAGACCCAGGCCATATGGGTTACTCTTGAATCCCTAATGTCTTTTTCAGTACAAAATAGACAGTGAATACTTGCTGAATATTTATTGAATATATGCAGCATCTATTTTCTCCCTCAGATTGATTCCCTTTTCATGCAGTAGTTGGGAGAATGAAGGGGAATGAGCAGTGAGCACTGAGTACAGCCACCTTAACTTGTAAGAGGCTCCTTTGAAACTTCTACTAACAGCCACATTAGCACCTTGCTTGGTCCCCCAAATAGGTCTGGGTTTGACTGTACAGATTCATGTTTGGAATGTGCATAAAGCTTTCACCTTTGTTCTGAATCTTTATGTTAAAAGATTTTTCTTGGTCCACTATGATCTCTCCCCCCATCCCTAATTATCTTGAATGTGAGGCATTATGGATGCAGTTAGCACTCAGAAAAGCTGCTACTTAGGATGAAAAATGATTTATTTTTTCCTTTTAACTTAGCCTTATCTGCTGCATGAACAATTTTGTCTTTATAAAATCCTAGATATTCTACTTGGTGATTTCTATAGAACCAAATTCTTCTCTTTGGGACTCTGACACTTGCACTACAAAAATTAGAAGTATAAATCAGCAGAGAAGAGAAAGAAGAAAGAAAATAGTGAGAAAAAAATGCAGATTATTAGCAGACCACATAGCTTTTGCTACTCAAATATTTTAAATTCAGAAAAAGTTAAAAGATTTAAGTGCAATAGTCTAATCAACATAAATTAACATTTATTAATTATACACTTAGGGTACTGGTATGAAGTGAGTTCAGTGAACAAATAACTAGGTTTGGTAATATCTTGACTGGCTATTTCTATCCCCTCGAGGAGAAGTTGAACAATTAAAATAGCATGGCCTGATGTACTACACACTAAGACTATCCTGTGTCATTCTCCACCCTGCCCTTCCTTCCAAGGGCAGAAATGAACAAAACAAAAATTTCCTAATTATTTTTTAGCCATGAGATTTCTGCCTAGCAAAGATGGTGTGGTTATACTAGTCCTGATAGTTTTATTTAATTGAATTAAATTAATTATTTTTTGAGATTGGCTGTCCTCAAACTTGCAACCTTCCTGCCTGCATGTCCAGAGTGCTGGGATTACAGGTATGTACCACCAAGCCTGGGCCACTTTTCATGATTTCAATTAGAAAAGATTATTGTGTTTAGAATTCAGTGGATGTTAATCTGTAACTCATTCCTGTTAATAAAAGTATTATAGAAAAATTCAAATGTTTAGAAAGTAAACAGAACAGTACAATGAGTATCTTTGCAACTATCACTCAGGTTTGATAATGATCAACTTTCTGACCTTTTATTTAATCTATATATTTGCTCATCCTGTCTCATTCAATCATCTTTTAAGGTAAATCCTACATATATCAAGATGCCCAAAAATGAACTGTATAGATTTGACAATGGACACACTCATGTAACTCCTGTTGTAAAGAAGAGATAGGAGTGCTCCAATCTCCCAGAAAATTCTTCCTCTCTTCTCACTTTTATTCTTCTCCTATCTTCCAGGTAACCATTATTCTGATTTTTTTTCTCACCCTAGATTAATTTTGCCTATTCTAGATTCTTTCTTTCTTTCTTTCTTTCTTTCATTCATTTCTTTCCTTTTCTTTTTAAAAATATCTCCAGGGTCTAGGATTTCTGAGACCCTTGGTCCTAAAGACCTGAGAGCTCTATGAAACTCTTTAAATGTTTTTTATATTTATTTATATACTTATTTATTTAATAGACCACCTAAAAAAAAGAAAAAAAAAGATGATCTTCATGTCTAACGTATGCATTAGGTGAAAATGTGGTATTTCTTTTCCTGGGACTGTGTTAACTAAGTTAAGGTTATGATTTCCAGTGCCATCCATTTAGCTGGAAATGCCATAATTTCACTCTTCTTAATGACTGTGTAATATTCAATGGTGTATATATGCCACATTTTAAAAATCCATTCTTCTGTTGAAGGAGATCTGGATTTATTCCATAATCTGAAAATTATGAACAGTGGTATTGCAATGAACATAGAAGTACAAGTGTCTCTGTGGTATAATGATTTTCTTTCTTAGGGTATATACCTAAAAGTGAGATTGCTGGATCAAATGGCAGTTCAATTTTTAATTTTCTAAGGAACCTCCATACTGCTTTCTAAAGTGGTTCTACTAGTTTACAATCCCAGCAACAGTGTAAAAGTGTTCTTTTTTCCTCATGCATGCTTGCCAGCACTTGTTGTTTGTCTTGTTGATATTTGTAATTTTAACTGGGGTAAGATGAAATCTGAGTGTAGTTTGGATTTGAAGCTGAACATTTTTCATTTATTGTTGTTGTTGTTAGCTGCCGTTGAGTCAGTATCCAACTCATAGTGATCCTCATAGGGTTTTCAAAGGCTGACTGTTTCAGGATTGCCTTGGGAATCAATTGCCATTTTTGTGGTACTGGGAATTGAACTCGGGATGTGGTAATTGATTTACAGTCCTCTCCAGGGCTGGCTTGGTAGTTGCATACCATTTAAATGCATCAATATCATTAAATGTCTTATACTCCTCTTCTATTTTCAAAGATAATTTTACTGGATATATTAATCTTGGTTGGAGGATTTTTTTTTTTTTAGGATGTGAATCACCTGTGACCATTCCTTTCTAGCTTTCAATGTTGATATGGAGAAGTCTGCAGTAATTTTAGTAGGTTTTGCTTTATAAGTAATAAGGGGTTTCTGACTTGCTGCTTGTAGAATAGCTTCACTGGTTTCTAATGACAGCATTGGAGCGATAATATGTCTTGGGAATGACCTATTTAGGTCAGCTTTTGAGGGAGTCCTGAATGTTTCAGTTGTGTATGTATCCATATCCTGTATTATCTTTGGGAAATTTTCCTTGAGGATATCATATACTAGATTTGAAGGCCTCCAGTGGATCTTTCTTCTCCTTCAGGGATGCCCTGAATTCTTAAGTTTTGTTTTTTCATTCTATCTGAGTTCTCCTGGAAATCTATTTTTAATACCTTTATCATTGATTCCATTTCTGACTGTTTGTATTTAAGTTCATTTATGGCACCTTCAGAATTGGAAATCCTCAGCTCAGATTCATCCAGTCTCTATGAAAAGGATTCTTTAGCTGAATTCAATTCATTTATCTTCATTTGCAATGAGCGTTGCTTGGTTTTTTCCTTATCATTTCTAGCTGGGGGGATATAACATACTCCAAGTGAGATGACTTCTTTTCAAGGATTTCAAGGGTGCTGGTAGTATTCATTTTAATTTCTCTTAGCATGTTTATAACCATAACTATGAATTCCAAATCAGAGATCTCTAAGAGTTGAGATTCCTTGGAGTTATTCATTAGGGGGCTTTAGTCTATGGGGCCTTCAGATCCATCCTGCCCCTTTGTATTTTTTGTAGGTTTGTTTGCCCATAATATGATCTGGGAAATAGAATTTATCTCTCCTGAGTGTGCAAACCTTCTCCCTCTGTTATTCCTTTGAGATTGTGTGGTGCTGAATCTCTGGTGCTTATATGAGTTTATAAGCTGCATAGTTCCTCAGCTGTTTGGCCTGTTTGGCTCTTACTCTAGTTCACCAGCCAACTCCAAAGGGGCTAGTGGCTGGGGGGGAGATAGATTCTGTTTCTCTTCTGTGTGGTGAGAAAGGGGGGATCTAGTGACAGAAGAAGGAGAAAGAGGAGGTAGAGGACAGAGACTAATAGAAATTACTGTCAAAATTAAAATTAAGGCTAAAACTTAAGGGTAAGATAATTAAAACAAAAACAGATATAGCATAAGAAAAAGAGAAGGATAGAAAAAGGGAAGCAAATAAAGGAAGAAAGAAGAAGAAAAATAGAAAAGAAAAAAAAAGAAAAAAAAGAAAAACCAAGAAACACCTCACGCATACATGCTCCCACACACACATAAAAACATTTGTAGCCAGGCGTGGTAGCGCACGCTTGCAATCCCAGCGGCTCAGGAGGCAGAGGCAGGAGGATCGCAAGCTCGAGATCAAGGCAGTCTGTGTAACTTAGCGGACCCTATCTCAAAAAGTAAAAAATATTGGCTGGGGGCTTAGCACAGCGGTCCAGCACTTACAAAGCATGCTGGTGCAAGGCCCTGGGTTCAAACCCCAGTAACACACACACACACACACACACACACACACACAGAAGACACTTGTATGTTCTCACAAGTGGAATCTGAACTGTGGACACACAGTTCCACCGGATGAAGTGAATACTGCAGGATGCAGTGCTCCCTGCAGAACTCAGGGTGGCAGTGTTTTCACACAATCTGCGGAAGCAGTCTGCCTTAGTGTATAGGGCTTGTGTAGGTTCCCTTTATCGAGTGGGTATGGTGGGCAGCCCCACAATGTCTCGGGTTCAAGTGGGGCACTGAGTGCCCATAGAGTCTGTTCCACGAAATATTTTGTGTCTATTGTATTGTTAGAGAGGCAGTGGAACCTGTGGGGGCCTCCCTGGAGTTCTCCCTGTCCCATGTAGTTCAGGTGCCAATTCCCCAAATCAGAAATTTCTGCCCCAAAGCCTACAGCAGGGAGGGAATATGGCTGTTATCGTGGATTTTTATTGTAGGGCTTTCTGCCCACTTGGGAGTCCACTTGATAGGTTCAGATCCCCTTGTGGGTTCCTCAGTTCTCCCCCTTCAGTGGGCGGGTTGATATCCAAACACCCCAGAGGGAATCTGCAGCAGGTCTGTCCTTCCACGGCGATCGCACTTGAAATTGCTCTGGGACTAATTGTGCTGCTAGGCTCTGCTGAAAAGGAGCACTCTGTCCGCCTGGGGCTCAGTCGCCTCCGTAGACCCCAGCCTACTCCACAGTGCAGTGGGATGACTTAGAATCACCTCTGGTGTGTCTGGGATCTGGGTGTATGTGTGCCCGTATGTCTGTAGAGATCGTTTCTGCACAACCGTCCTGCCACAACAGGATGGAGGGAGCTGCGCCTTGGCTCTGATTGTTCACCGCTGGCACCGGTTTCCCAGTTCCCTCTGTGATCACTCCCTGCACCCTCACGTATCCACTCTCGTGGATCTGATCTCTATTTTCTTGCATGAGGCTCCTACAACAGCCCAGTGTCTCTGGCTGTGTGGTGTGCACCACTAGGGATGGCGATTCTGTGTGTCACCTCAAACTGACTCACCCAAAACTTGTAGTTTGTGTCCCATGGGCAGGATGACAGTGTGATGTCAAAGTTGCACTCTGTATTGGGTCCAGCCCCTGTGGATGTGTGCGTGAAGTCCCCTCTGAGTCTCCGGGATTCTATCTGCCTCTGCATGATGGTGCAACGGCGGAATGGCGACCCAGCTACTGTCCTCTGTGTAGATCTTCCGAAGTCAAATCCTCGATTTCAGTGTTCTTCCAGCTTCTTCCTCTATCTCTCAATCTAAACCATCACTGTTTCTATCTATTCAATGTGAGTTCCAAACCCTTAACCAAGGCTTCCCTCTACTCTGGGACAGAAGGCGTGTGCTATCTGTCTGCCATCTTGCTCATCCCCCCTTGATTTAATTTTTGTACAGAGTGAAAAGTATGGATCGATTTTCATTCTTCTACATGTGGATAGCCAGTTTCCCTAGAAGCATTTTTTAAAAAGACTTTTTTCCAGAAATGAAATAATGTCATTTGCAGCAAAATGGATGGAACTGGATAATATCATCTTAAGTGAATGAACACAAGCTCAAAAAGAGAAATACCATATATTCTCACTCATATGTGGAAGCTGAATCTTACTTAAAGGAAGAAAAAATCCTATACATAAGTTAATATATAAAAATGCACCGTTAAACTTAGTGAAGAAGAGAGAATATAAAGAGTAGAAAGAAGGAGGGAGGGAACTAGCAAAGGGAAGCAAAGATTGCAGAAGTTGGGATGGGGAGGAGAAACAACGTAGAGGGATAGAGGGGGCGAGGATAATCTCAATGTAAATGATGCACCTTCATGAGTATGTGGGAAAAATAGGGGAACATAACCCAAATATGCATATGAGTTTTACTACATATTAGTCAAAAGCTTCCATAAACCTTGTAAGTTTATAAAAGAGTAACCAAAAGTGATGTAATAGTTGCATAATGGAAAAAGCCAATGCTATAACACTCTGTACCCCAAAAACATTTACCAATAAAAAGATAGAAAAGAAGACTTTTTTCCATTGTATGTCTTTGGCACCTTTGTCAAAGATCAATTGGTTGTACCTGTGTGAGCCTATATCTGCATCTTCTATTCCAGTCCACTGATCTTTGTGTCTGTTCTTATGCTAGTACCAAACTATTTTTGTTACTATGGCTCTTTAATATAATTTAAAGTCAGGTATTGTAATGCCTTCTGTTCTGGTTTTATTAGCTAAATTTTTTTCCAAATAAATTTTGGATAGTTTTATCAATTTCTGTGAAGTGTTTCATTGGGATTTTGATAGGAATCTGTAGAGTGCTTTTGGCACTATAGCCATTTTAACAATGTTGATTCTCTCAATCTGTGAGCAAGAGAGATCCTACTATCCTTTAGTATCTTCAATTTTTTTTTCTTTGTGTTTTAAAATTTTGATTAAAGAAATCTTTGGGGTCTTTAGTTAATTTCTAGGTATTTCATTTTTGAGGGGCTGTTGTAAATGGGATTATTGTTTCAATTTCTTGCTCCTTCTGTTTGTTATTGGTATATAGGAATGCCACTGATTTTTGAATGTTGATTTTATATCCAGCCATATTACTGAAAGAACTTCTTAAATCTAAAAGTTCTCTAACTGAGAATTTAGGTTCTTTTAAGAATAGTATTGGGCTGGGATTTAGCTCAGTTGGTAGAGTGCCGCTCTGCAGTCTCTGAGGTCCCAAGTTCAATTCCCAGCACCACAAAAATGGGAGGAGGACGTGGCAACCCTCTTCCAAGGCAATCCCGAAACAATCTGCCATTGAAAACCCTATGAGGGTCGCTATGAGTCGGACACGACTCGATGGCACCTAACAAAACAACAACAAGAATAGTGTCAGGTCATCTGCAAATAAAAATAATTTAACTTCTTCCCTCCTTAATTAAATCCTTTTTATTTCTTTCTCATGCTGTTGCTCTAGCTAATACTTTGATTATGATATTAAATAAGAGTGGCAAGAGTGGGCATCCTTGTCTCATTCTAGATTTTAGTGGGAGTACTTTCAGTTTCTCCCCATTTAATATGATATTGGCTGTAGGGTTGTCATATATAGCCTTTATGGTGTTAAGAAATGTTCCCTCTATTCCCAGTTTCTTCAAGGCTCTCTGATGTTATTCTGATGGGTTTGTCTTTATAGGTAAGCTGATGTTTTTCTCTCGTAGCCTTTAGAATAATTTCTTTGCTTTGTGTTTTGACAGCCCAAATATATTGTAACGAGGGGAGTTTCTGCTCTGATCAAGTCTATGTGGGGTTCTGAATGCCTCTCTTGTTTGAATATCTATCTCCTGATTTAGTTTTGGAAATTTTTCTGTTAATATTTCATTGAAGAGATTAGCAAAGCCTTTAGTTGTGATCTCAGCCCCTTTTTGAAGACTATGCATTCTTAGATTTCATAGCCACATCTTATCCCACAAATCTTGGAGACTGTGGTTATGTTGCTGCAATTTTCTTTCCTTAGTATCAGTGTAAATTAGTACTTCAACCTAGTTTTCCACCACTGATATCCTATTTTCTGCCTGGTCTAATCTATTCATGTTACTATCCACTGTGGATTTTATTTGGTTTACAGTCTGTTTCATTTCCAGGATTTCAACTTGGTTTTTACTTTCAAAATTTCTGTTTCTGTGCTAAATTTTGCTTCTAGGTTAGATGCCTTCTTGTCCAAAGCTAGTGTTGCTTCTTTAAGACCACTCATCATTTTTATGGAGAAGGTTTTAAATTCCTTGTTTGGGAAATGAGGAGTTTCTGATTGTTTAACTTCAGTTTCCAGAGGGTTGTAATCACTTGGAGATGAACCATCCTCTCAGTGTTTTATTTTTGATTTGCTTCTGAGGTGAGACTTGGACACCTGCTGGTTTGCACAGCTAGAACCCTTCAAGGTGAATGAGCTCAGCAGAGCCAAGGCACTAAACATCCAGCACCTGCAGGATAAAGGATCTGGGGAGGAGATGTGTTCACAGAGAGAGAAAAACCAGAGGAGAGAATAAAAAAGGAAAAGAGGGGAAAAAGAGAGAAGGAAAGGGGAGGAAAAACCAAAGAGAGAAAAGGACAGACAAAAGAAAACCAGACACTGCCCTCCCCAACCAAAACAAAAAACACCCACTGTTTTCAGTCAGCTGGGAGAGGAGTTAGCCAGGTGCAGATACACCTGGGAAAGTCTGTGGGATGATCTTATCTCAAAGTTAGAGCGCCTCCAGGCTAAAGGAGGCTTGGGCCAGCCACATCGCCAGTGCTCGAAAATTTGCGCCTATCTCCACTTGGGTTTGAGTTTTTCTTCAGTGCAGTTTCCCAGCTCTTCATCTTTAAGAGGTAAGTGTGGCCGGAAGCGCTGGTGGAGTTGTTGTTGTTGTTGTTGTTAGGTGCCGTCGAGTCGGTATCCGACTCATAGCGACCCTCATAGGGTTTTCAATGGCTGACTGTTTCGGGATTGCCTTGGGAGTGGATTGCCAGGCCCTTCTCCCATTTTTGCGGTGCTGGGAATTGAACTGGGGACCTCAGAGACTTCAGTGCAGCGCTTTACCCACTGAGCTAAATCCCAGCCCCTGTGGAGTTGTAGTACCACTTAAATAGCGTTTAACCTACCCCTACCTGTTCTGTTGCTCCCTGTGTATCATCATGTGAGTTGTGCCAAACATTAGTTAGGCTCTTCCCCATTGACTTCTGTGGTCTTGTCTGTCGACTCCCGTCCAAATAGAGTCCTCAATTCCCTATTCGGCTCAGCCTACTCAGAGCGTCTCTCAGAGGCTGCTACCATTCTACCATCTTCTTGGGGCTCCTGCCTATTCTATATTTTCGAATACATGGACTCATGACTATGCACTCTTTTTGTATCAAGTTTCTTTTACTCATAATGTTTGTGAAATTTGACCTTATTGCATGTATCAAAATTCATTTCCTTTTATTGCTGAGAGGTGTTCTATGATATAAATAGATCACAAATTGTTTATTCTGTGTTTATTCTGTGTTTAGTCTATGGACTTGTTCCTAGTTTTTAGGTATTATCAATAAAGCCAGAGTGCCTAAGTCCTAGCAGTTGACCAGCCATCTCTCGGAACATTTAAAAAATTAAAGTGATGCCCATAAAAATCCTCTATACATTTATTTCTGGGAATCATAGGAATTTATCTTCCAAGTGAAACTCTCCATTAAACTCTTCAGTTGCAAAGTATGTGTGAATGGCACTCAGATGAGTTACCCTGGTAGCAGTTGTCAGTGACTGGGTTATGAAGTCCATTTCCAAGAGAAATCCCAGAAGAACACCTTGAGCACCACTTTTATCCTTGCACTTGTGGCCAATTCTGTCTTCTGTCTTAAAGATGATAGCCTAGCTCCCCTGCATTTCTGGATATCCAAATGGCTTTCTCTGGTGTCCTCACACCTTCACTTCTGGACCTTTTTTTGCTAGAAGGAAGCCAGTAAATTTTACTTCACTGTGCATCAAAACCTATATTAAAGCCTCCCATTGTCCTGTATGGTGAGGCCTCAGTGTAATCACAAACTGATTTTAAAAGCGAAAATCACAACATTGACAAGCTCATCTTAATATATTTGTGTATAATAGGTCTAAGTTAAGAAGAAAAATTCACTCTGGTCCATTAATCTAAGAGTTAGTAACAGGGTTAAATTGTCCTACATACTCAGTTTATTTCTATGCTTTTCTTTCTTCACAAATTTTGTTTTTTCAGGTCAGCACGGTAGATTTCAATGACACAATTCAGGTAACTTTCAAGATGAGACATCTATGGATTCCTTGCCTCTTGGTAAGAAACTGTATCGCTGTCTGATGGGTGGTGGTATCCTTGGATTGCTGCCTGACTTTGCAGTCGACCAGTCCTATCCCTAAAACATTACATTTTCTGTCCACAAAGGCATTATTTCTTAACCCTTGAGGTAGAAAAAACTTAAAATATTATGTGTGCTTTCACAAGTTGTCTTAAATATCTTTTTTTTTTTTTTTTGTGCGGTACTGGGGATTGAACCCAGGGCCTCACGCCTGCATGCTTTGCAAGGGCTAATCCCCTGAGCTGTGCCCCCAGCCCATTTTTTTTTTTACTTTTTGAGACAGGGTCTCACTAAGTTACGCAGACTGCCTCTGGTCTCGAACCTGTGATCCTCCCGCCTCCGCCTCCCGAGCTGCTGGGATTACAGGCATGTGCCACCGTGCCTGGCAAGTTGTCTTAAATATCTTTGGGAAAAAAGTTGGAACTGAGTTGTGCTGTGGAATCCCCTGGCCCTTGCATACCTATGGACAATGGCTCAGTATGTATTTGTGAACGGTGACATTTGTAGATATTAGTAGGGTCAGGTAATGCAAGCAAAAGCTTCCAAAAGTCTGAGGATCTTGCTGCTTCTTGTTTCACAGACTACTAGATTATTGAGTTTTCCAAGTGGCCTCACCATGCACAGCTGAATTCTCCAGGCTTCTGTAAATTTCCTTAGGGAAGAAAGTCTTCTCCTCTCTTTATTATTTTTTATGAGCATTGAGGAACAAGAGCCAGCCTAACAAAGAGGGTGGGCTTGATGCTTTGGGGCTTTTCTCTCTGCTGGAGGAGAAGCCAATTTCCATCTGATGGTTGAGAGAGGAGATGAAAAGATACAGCTGGAATGTGACGGAAGGTATTGGGTTTGTGGACCTCACTTTCCAGCCTTCTCCCTTCACCTTGCTTCTTTGTTTTCTCAAAATCCATGGCTTTTCAAAACCTTTGGTTACAAAATGCAGAACCTTTCCCCCATCTCCACATAAAATTCCCATAATTTCTCAATTAGATATTAGTATCAGATATATCCAACCGAAGCAGGGAATGACTGAAGCTTCCTATTCTCCCTGGAATATTAGATATAATTTCAACCTATAGAACTACAGATAGATGGTCTAGGTTCTAAATAATTTCAGTCAGGAGGTCAGGAGTTTTAAATTAGTCATTAATTAAACCAATATTTCATGACTATTTACATGTGCCAGGCACTACTTCAGGGGAACTAGGAGAGAGTTGACATGTTGAGAGCTGGGGAAGTTTAGAAAGAATGTGGATAAGACATTATATACCAGGGAGTCAGCAGTCTACAACAGGACTCACGTATCTTGGAGCTTACATTTTTAAGCAGGGAGATAGATAGTAGGTCAGGAAATGTGTAGTATGCCAGATAGTGGTAAGGACAATAAGGAGTGCTGGGGTGCGTGTGGCATGCTGTTTTATTTATATATTTATGTTTATTTAATTTATATTTAATGTGTTATATATTATGTAAATATATACATAATTGAAACCTTATGAATAGCAGGGAAGCATTGTCAACTGTCATGCTGGAAAATGAGCCCCCTAAGTTGGAAGGCATTCAAAAGATGACTGGGGAAGTGTTGCTTCCTCAAAGTAGAGTTGACCTTAATAATAGGAATGGATTTCCTTTTGCTGATGTGGCTTGGCTCCAAATGAGAAGAAATACAGTGTCTGCAACATTGGACTCAAACATAAAAAGATCATGTGCATGGCACAGTGCTGGGTAGTATTTCCTATTGTACATAGAGTCGCTTTGAGTCAGATCCCAAGATGACAGTACCCAACAACAATCAATAAAGCCATTATGAATATTATTATACAAGTTTTTTTTTGAGAATATGTCTTCATTTGCACAGTACCTTAAGTAAAACACCTAGAATAGACTAGCAGAGTCAAAGAATGGGTAGATGTTTAATTTTGAAACTGTCCAAAGTGGTTGTACTATTTTACATTCCTACTAGTATATCTTAACAAATATTGGCAATAGTCTTTTAGTTCTACTTTTTGCACAATTTGTTTTTAGTGGTTACTCTAAAGATTATAATATGAATCCTCAAACCATTATAATCTACTACAGTAATATTGTACTTCCACATGTAACATATAGGAACTTGCAATTATATAGCTCCATTTACTTTTTTCTCAGGTTCTTAGTGGTATTGTTGTCATTTAGAGCTAAATACATAATAAATACCAAAATACAGTGTTTAAACAGTTATATATGTCTTTAAAATAAAAACAAGAAAAATATAATATTTTATATTTACACACATATTTATTATTTTTGATGCTTTTCCTTCCTTCTTGTAGCCTGTGTTACCATCTGGTGTTTGTTCCCTGTAGTTTGAATAATTTTCTTCAGGATTTCTTTTCTGCAGATTTACTGATAAATTTTCTCAGTTTTTATTTATTTATTTGAAAATGATTCACTTTGTCTTAATTTTTTGAATGATAATCTCACTGGCTGTAGGATTCTAGATTGGTAGGTGTTTTTAAAATTTATTTATTTAATTAACCTTAAGGCCTTAAGGATATCATTCTATTGCCTTCTGACCTCCATTATTTCTGATGAGAAGCCAACCATAAATAAAAATCATGTCCCCGTATGTAATTTGCTGTTTTCTCCATTGATTTCTTTCAAGATTGTCTATTTCATTTGTTAGACTATGATATGTCCAGATTTTCCCCCATTTTTTTTTCAGTACTGGGGGGTTAATTAAACCCAGGGCCTCATGAATACTTTTGCAGGGACTCTAAAACTGAGCCCCACGCCCAGCCCATTTTTTTTAACTTTTATTTTGAGACTGGGTCTCTCTAAGTTTTGCAGGCTGCCTCTTGCCTGAACTTGTGATCCTCCTGCCTCCACCTCCTGAGTCATTGGGATTACAGGTGTGAGGCACTGCACCCATCTATTTTCTCCCAATTTAAGGAATATAACTTTTTGTATTATTTTTCTTGGAGTTTGTTGAGCTTCTTAGAGTCATATATTTATGTTTTATCAACAAGTTTTAGAAGTTTCTTCATTATTCTCTCCTGGGCATTTTTCTATCCCATTTTTTTCTCTCTTTTTCTGGAGCTCAAATTTAAAATATACTGACTCCTTCATATCACCTCATATGCTCTGAAGCTTCATGTATTTTTTCTTCAATATTTGTCTGTATTTTTCAAATTTGGTATTTCTATTGAGCTGCTTTTTTCCATTACATTTTTATGTTCATTAGTGAATATTTCCCTCTGGACAGACAGAGGGGTGAAGTAGATGCCCTATTAGTCTTCTATCTTTTAAGATCTGTTCCCTGAATAATAAATAGGACTCAAAGTGAGACAAGATTCAATTTCTTTTTCTTTTTCTTTTTTTTTCAGTATGGGGGGTTGAAACCAGGGCCTTGTGCTTGCATGTTTTGCAAGTGCTGTACCCAGAGCTGCACCCTCAGCCCATTTTTTTTTTACTTTTTTCCTTTTTGAGACAGGATCTCTCTAAATTACGCAGACTGCCTCTGGTCTCAAACTTGGGATCCTCCTGCCTCCGCCTACCAAATTACTGGGATTGCAGGTGTGCGCCACTGCACCCGGCTAGGATTTAGTTTCTTTTCATCTTTATTCTGCTTGGTTTTTTGTTTTTGTTTTTGAGACAGGGTCTGGCTGTATAGCCCATGCTGGCCTCAACCTTGTGCTCCTCCTGCCTTAGCCTCCTGAGTACTAAGCTTACAGGTGCACACCACCATACCCAGCTGGTTACTGAGCTGCTTTTAAGTAATTTTTTCACCTATCCCAGTCTTTTATTAAGGTCATACAGTGAACTTTTCATTTTAGCTTTTCACCTCTAGACTTTTTTTTTTGGTTGTTGTGCCGGGATTGAACTCATGGTTCTGTTTTATAGTTTCAAATTTTCTACTGAGAATTTCTATCTGTATATTCATTGTTAGCATGTATTTCTTTAAGTCCATGAGTTCATTTTTAGTAGGTAATTTTGTAGTCTACTAGTTGCAAAATCTAGGTCATATTGATGTTTGCATCTATTGAATGCTTATTCTCCGGAGTATGGATTATTTTTACTGTTTCTTTGCATGTCTAGTCATTGTAAGTTGTATTTTTAAAAAATGGGTATTGTGAATCATGTTTTAGAGATATTCCATATTCTGTTCTGTTGCTCTGAAGAGTGTTAATTTTTGTCCTTGCAGGCAGTTAATTTATCTGTACTCCCTATCTGGTCTTGTGTGGACTGGGCAGCAGCTGAACTCTCTACTCAGTTTTTTCAACTTCCAGTTGCTATTTTCACCCACTGCCCTGGGATGACCCTCGTTTGTGTGTAGTTTAGCAATTAGCCAAGCATTTGGGGAGGGTTTATTTATTGATCTGTGGTGTTCATCCTGTCTGTTGCCCCTTTCCTTATGGAATTTCCCTCTAACAATATAGCTACTTTCCCAGCTCCAATTCTCTCCTCTGTCACATAAGGCCAATAGGGCTGTGGCTTTCTGTTGTCTTTAGCTGCACTCAGGGAGAGAGTGGCCTCAGGCAAAAATCTGAAGACTCAAATTTTACTAGATGCAGTTGTGTCGTTCAAGACCCTTTCCAGTTTATATCTGCTTTTGATAAGTCTCCTGTGCCTCCAAACAATTTTATTTATATTTGCCCAGATTTTATAAGTGTAATTTGAGGGAGGATTAGTCATTACTTTCCCTGATATTTGAGTGCTGGCTCAGTATTACAGAATGATGAAGTCTTGTAGGCTGAATAATGGCTCCCCTACAAAGATATCCATATCCCAATCCCTGGAATTTGTGAATATTGTTACTTTTGATGTAATGATGCTTAGGATCTTGAGATGATAGTCTTGTCCTGGAGTACATGGGTGGGTCCAAAGTAATTAAAACAAAAAGGAGAGAAGAAGGTCTAAAATACAAGGAGGAGATGGGAGGATTTGAGCAGAGGTTGGAGAGATGTTCTTTGAGGATGGAGGATGAGCCCAGGGCTCAAGGAATGCAGCCTCTAGAAAGTGGATAAGACAAGGAAATATACTTTCTCTTAGAGCCTCCAGAAGAAACACAGCATTTCTGTGTAGGAGGAAGGATCCTATCCCCAGAGAGGGAGCAGAGAAGATGGGAAGAGCTAGACTTGCTCTTGGTACAATAACCTTCTTGTGTGAACTACCAACTGGGCTGCACAAAAAGTACCTCATACCCATGACCTAAGGATCTCCCATAAGCCCCACCTTCCAAAGACTCTACCACCTCCCAATACTGCCATCCTGTGGACCAATCCCTCAATCACAATGGACACTGGGGTGGCGGTGGGGGAACACCTAAACCATACCAAACCATAGCATTGAGTGCTAGAATTGGGCTAGTCTGAGGAATGAAATTTCAACTTTTCTTTAATTTTAATTAAGTTTATTAGCCACATGTGGCTTATAGCTACCTTATTGGACCGCATGGATCTGGGGCTGGAGGAGAGTCCAGGTCTCAAGCTGCAACTGAATTTTTCACTTTATGGTTGAGAAGTGAAGCATAAGAATGAAGGGACAATAATTAGGATGGGAAAGGGAGAGATCCAAAAATTAAAAACTGGGGAATACTAGAGAAGGAAGAGTTGGAAAAAATGTGGTCAAAGGCCAAAAGGAGCAGTGGTGTTCTATAAGAAAAACAGGAAAGAGTTCTGAGAGGGAGTGATTGCTAGTGTTACATATCACTGATTGACTCATTAAGATGAGAACTGAAAATAAGTTTTTGACACCGACCATGCCTGAGTGCTCCAAGGAACTCTTGTACCTTTGGAGGTGGTGGGGTGAGGGACTGGTTTACCAGTGGAACTAGATGCACAGTTTGGAACTCTATTGCTATCTCTGGTGAATACATGCAACAGGCCTTGTAAAGGCATTGGCTTTGAGGTGAAATATGAGTGCTTAAGGCAAGAATCCCCCAAGAGTCTGTCAGCTTATCATGTTGTAGGGGCTTGTGTGTTGCTGTGATGCAGAAAGCTATGCCACTGGTATCTCAGATACCAGCAGGATCACCCGTGGTGGACAGGTTTCAGCTGAGCTTCCAGACTAAGAGACTAGGGAGAAAGACTCAACAGCCCTCTCCTGAAACAATTAGTCATTGAAAACCCTGTGAATAGCAGAGAAGCACTGTTAAATATAGTTCCTCCAGGCTGGAAGGCATTCAAGAAATGACTAAGGAAGAGTTGCTTCTTCAAAGTAGAATTGACCTTAATGATGGGAATGAATAAAGCCCCTGGGAGCTCATTTTGCTGATGTGGCATGACTCAATTGAGAAGAAACACGGTGGCTGCACCATTAGGCTCAAACATAAAAAGATCGTGAACATGGCACAGTGTTGGATAGTTTTTCATTATGTTGTACATAGGTTGCTATGAATTGGATCTGACTCCATGGCACCCAACAACAAGGCAAGAATATTTCAACACAAACTCTTATGACTAATTCTGGAAAGATTCTAAAGACAGTACTATATGTATTGTTTTCTAAAACGATCCCTCTAAAACATTGTTCAAAGGCACTGGAAGAATTATGATGGCTGTTTCCATATTAAAATGTTAATGTATGAGTCGAATTGATGGTTTTTGAGCCTGAAAGATCAAATAGTTCATTTAATTGTATTAACCAAATTGATTTTAAACCAGCAAAATTATTTGCAGTGCTTAATAAGTCATTATTCTCTAACCAAGCGAGATAAGTGGGTCACCTTGGGATTTGCAGCTCGAGTTTTCCTTTATGACAATGCATTAGGAACGAAGTCATTTGTCCTAAAGAGACTTTCTCAGTAAAGGTTCACCAAACCTGTCTTGATTAATTTTTCAAAACCACAGGAGGAGACTCACCAGTTACACTTTCAAGGGTTGATTTGATCAGCTTCACATGGTTGCACAATTTGCATATTGCTACTTTAAGCTCTAACAGATCAAAATGTTTTAAAAATGTCTGATGGAAATGATCTATGAACTACATTCTAATACAGTATAAACTTTTATAGTTTAAATAACTGCATAGTTGAGATACTTCATATAAAACTAACACAAATTCTCATATTATTTCTGAAAAAGGAATCAGGGAGCAGATACTAACTGCTAGTGAGAGAGACTGCAACAGAAAACAGTAGTGTAATTGAAGATGATACAGTAAACCCACTGCAGAAAGCATAAGTTTTTCTTTCATTCCTCTTTCTATCCTTCACTCTTATGGCAGTTATCATTACATTGTGACAGTAATGTGGTTATAAGTAATTTTCATTTTCAGTTCACATAGAATCATATGATCCCACATTGAAAGAAATGATTTTCTCTTTTGGTCTTTCCTAAAATCTGGCTGTCCAAGTGTGGCCTGTGGCTACCTCCATCAGTGTCAACTAGTAGCTAGTTAGAAATGCCCAGGCTCTACTAAATCAGCCTACACTGATCCACACACACATCAAAATTAAGAAGCACTTCCTAAGGAGTTTGACACCCATGAGAGAATGCTTTCCCTTCCTAGCTGCATATTGAATACTGCCTGGGTCACTTCTGAGCACAAACTTCCTTGGGATTCCAGCCTCAGAGGTTCTGGATTTAATCGGTCAACAGATGAGGCCTGAGTGTCAGGTGACTTAGGTGTACAGACTTGAGACTCATGGGTTTATGATGTTGCATATGGGTACCCCTTTTTTTCAAATGTACCAACCGACTCTATGGCACCTAACAACAACAACAACAACATTCTTAGAACAAAACTTTTTATGTGGATGCCATATAGTGTCTTTGTTGTTGCATAAAGGAACTCAAGGAATTGAGGATTTTTCTCATTTGATCCATTCATTAATTAAATAACTTTTAAGAATAAATGTTTCTAATCTTATGGCTAGCTGGCCCTGCTAATTCAGTTTTTTTGCTTTAAGCTCTGATGTGTTAAAACATATTTGGTGTCTCACAAAATGGGAGGGAAGAAATAGAAAAAAAAGAAAGAGATTTTGCTTTTATTCTTTATTATGGTGGAATAAACACTGAATATCAAAAGAAAAGAATTTGAATTATGAAATTCAGAGTACACATTAAAATAGGTAAGGTCATTAGAGAAAATACAGGAAACCCAGTTAAGTTTTAATTTCAGACAAACAATGAATACATTTTTACTTCATAACTTAGATTTTTCTTTCTTTTTTTTTTTTTTTTTTTTTTGAGATGGGTTCTTGTTTTGCTGCAGGCTGGCCTTGAACTCACTATGTATCCCAGGCTGGACTTGAACTTGTGATCCTTCTGCCTCAACTTCCCAAATTGCTGGGATTACAAGCTTGTGCTTGTGTATCTGGTTTAATGTAGTATTTTTATTTTTGGCATAAGTAGTATTTAGTATAAATAGATCCCATGCAAGTATATACTGATTTATAGATGATAAATGTGGCAACCCTAAGAAATAGGCCACATAAAATGAGTAATAAAAATAATGTAATTAATAAAAATTTGAACCTACATAACACGCCAACAAGATACCGACATAGTTTGCTTTTTATGGGACATTTTACAATTTATAGAGCAATAATGTATACTCCATGATTGCAGCTCAATAGAAATCTCCAAATGTTTTTGACCAGGAAATCTCTTTGATATGAAGTTGGAACACAAAATAATTCTATGAATTCCAATTATGATTATGCTGATAATTTTATTAACTTATGTGCAAAAATCTGGAGCAAAACAAAGCAAAATATTTTTAAAAGGGAAAGAATATATACTGAAAATCTGAGCTGTTGGAAAAGCTATCTGGCAGCAGAGGGTGCTAGTGTATCACTGATGAATTTCAAGACACAAATGGCCCAAACATTTTTGTAATGCTTTGTGCAATTTAGATTTTATTTAAATATTTATTTGAATCAACTTTGCCATGCAGTAGTGCAAAAACAGATTAGAAACTAAATGCAGATCTAGTGTATTCTTCAGCATTTGCATTTCCCTAAATAAATATATTTCTTTTGCCCCAGCTCCTTGGCTATGATAGTCCTTTAGCCCATTTTGGCAATTGGAAGCACTATGCTTTGCATTTATACTTGAATGCTTGGCTTTTTGCAAGTGTCTGTGACTGTATGAGTGATCATGGGTCTAATTAAGAAAGGCAGAGATAGGTGAAGCGTTATCAAGTTAAGAACGTGAGAAACTGCAGTTTGTGAGGGAGATTACTACTGTGGGCTGACTTGGCTCCTGAAACAGACAGCATGAGGTGTCATGTGTCACAATTTTGTCCCCTCTCCCCACTTACACAAAGGGATGTGTGAGCCTAGTAAAATTTAAGGCAATTTCATTTTCCTTCTAGTCCTACTTTCAAGGACAGAAAAGAGCATTCATTCTGTCTTTCTCTGTGCTAGCCTTGGCATTTTATGTATAGTCATGTGTTGCTTAACAATGAAGATACATTCTGAGTGATGCAGTAGTAAATGTTTTTGTCTTTGTGCAAACATTAGAGTGTACTTACACAAACCTAGATGGTTTAGCCTAGTACACACATAAGTTATAGGATATATAGCCTATTGCTCATAGGCTATAAACTTATACAGCATGTTACAGAATTTAATACTGTAGGCAATTGAAACACAATGACATTTGTGTATATAAACATACTAAAACATAGAAAAGGTACAGTAAAAATACTAGGTAGTAGGAATATTATCAGCCCCATTATGATCTTATGGGACCACCCTTATATATATGGTCTTTTGTTGACTGAAATGTTGTTATGCAGTGTGTGATTGTATTATGCTGTGCATGACTATATTTGGTTTTATTTCAATCTCATGACAACCTGTGTTGTTGTTGTTGTTGCTAGGTGTCATTGAGTTGGGTCTGACTCGTAGTGACCCTCACGGGGGTTTTCAATGGCTGATTTTTTCGGGATTGCTTCGAGAGTGGATTGCCATATTCTCCTCCCATTTTTGTGGTGCTGGGGATTAAACCAAGGTCCTCAGAGAATGCAGAGCAGTGATCTACCTACTGAGCTAGAACTTCAGCCCTGTGTTATTATCATCTGTTTACAGATGAAAAAAATAACTCAAGCTGAGCAAAAGGGCACTACTTTTATATATAGTGGGTACTTATTTAACATTTGTCTAGTGCAGCATTTCCTAAACTTTATTCTGAAAGATACTTGTGTCCATCAAGGGGTGATACATTTTATTTATCAATTTTGGGAAATGTTGCAAACTTTAACCTCTTAGAGTTTTGCAATGCATAAAAATGTTTTCTCAAGAAATTCTACTGCAATGAAATTTATCTAATTTACCTCATACAACTTAGGTTTCCCAATCATATTGCCCAAAGAACCCTTCTTCTTTCCTCATTTTAAACAAAATAACCATTAACATTGTAAGACATGTACCATCTGTGGAGCATGTTTTGGGAAATGTGAGTCTAATGAGTAAATACATAGAATATGTTTCTTGGTAGAATTTATTTTTTTATTTTTTTTTGAGACAAGGTCTCTCTCTGTAGCCCAGGCTGGCCTAGAACTTGCTATGTAGCCTAGGCTGGCCTTGAACTTGTTTCATTCAGTGCTCTTGCCTCAGCCTCCAAGTACTGGGATTATAGGTGTGTGCTGCCATGTCTGGCTAGTTCGTGGTAGAAACTAAGAGGAATTAGTTCGTTATTATCATCAAGATCAGAAAATGTGTTTAGCACCTTTGATTTGCAGTGCATTGAATTAAGACCCAGAGATATGATTTTGCAGAGAGAGGAAAGAGGAGAAAAAACTGCTTTTGCTTTGAATGTGAATATAGCTTTAATTCCCGTGATCTTATTTTTCCAATTTTTAGAGTAGGATGATTCTAATGTATAACAGAGTTTCCAATGATTTCTTAATATGGCATTCTGTTTTGTTCCCCTAGTGAACAATTACCATTTTCTTCTATTAATTCAGCATGACTCAGATGTTAGGAGGATGGGAAATTTAACCATTGAATATGAGTAAATATAAGTCATTAGGAATCATACATCTCTAACACACTCTGAGAAAACGTTTCCTCTTTTTCACGCACAAATGCACACACACAGTATGCACTTGTACACACACTCAATTTCATCTTATTAGTGCATCACATCTTCGTGTCATTTGTTAAATGAATGGAAGCAAATGAAAGAGGTGGCTATTCATATCAGGAGACTGGTCAAAGGATTTAGTGCTTACAGAAGGAGCAATATCAGCATCTTCCTAGTACTTTGGCTGGCGGGCAAGTTCCCACTAAGTCAGGGGTCTCTAGCCTTTCTTTTCCATAGATCCGATGATATTTCACAATATTCTGGCACCTTTTTCTAAGAATCTTTAAAAATTAATTTGTAGTTGTACCACTAATAGAGGAGTTACAAATGAAATATTCAGCTGTGACTAGATATGCAAAGAGAAATGGTGACAATGATGAACAATAATCTAGTTGATTCAATCCTTTTTTTTTTTTTTTTTTGCCATTCTGGGGGTTAAACCCAGGGTCTCATGCTCGCATGCTTTGAAAGTGCTGTACCACTGAGCTGCGCCCCCAGCCTATTTTTTTTAACTTTTTGAGACAGGGTCTTGCTAAATTATGCAGACTGCCTCTGGTCTCGATCTTGCGAGCCTCCTGCCTCTGCCTCCCGAGCTGCTGGGGATTACAGGCTACACCATCGGGCCCAGCTGATTCAATCTTGAAATATGTTTCCTGAGCTATTCATGTGCTGTAACAACAACAACAACAATAACAACAATAACAACAACCACAACCACCCAGAGATTCTTCCTCCTGGTTCACCTTATGTAAGCCAGCCCCATCACTTTGCCCCATGCATCCTTTTGAAGTTGGGCTCTGCATTGAAAGGCTCTGGGTACAACCCTGCTTTGGAAAGTATCACGGCTCATATCTCCATGGCATCAAGTTCATCTTTGTGGACAGAATCCACGGTTTTATCTTTGCTTCTCCATTTCTTAGTGGCATTCTCTCCCTTGAAACCCCCAGGCCATGTTTATTCAGGTCTCAAATAACTGAACAGTATTGAAATAATAGGCTACTGATAGCAAATTGTGTTTTTCCAAATCATGACTATAAGTAAGTTACCTGGGACAACTTTTCAGAAGCCATTTTCTATATAACAGTTTAAAGCAAAATCCAATTTAAGGAAGTCATTTTTTTTCACATAATGTGGCCATGATCAAGAATGATTATTTTCTCTGTGCATTGATAACACCTAACACTTAATCCTCCTTATGAGATTTGCTTTAATAGCTAAAAATAGTGGACATTTCTGAAAGTGTGCTTGCAGTGGAACTACAAACTCACTAGAAACTGCAGAGAATGTCCATGTGGGAAATTTTCATATGAGATTAGAAGTGGGTCATGACAATACTCTTGGATATTTCTCTGGGAGAATATTACACATATCTGGCCATATAAATGGGACAGGTCACATCTTGGTCCAAAGTGGCATTATTAGCACTATTCTGCCTTGGTATCTCTTCATTTCAAATAAGCACACTCAAGGACCCAGGAAGAAACAGGTGAATTTATCATTTAAATTCTACTTCCTAAATTAGGAAATTGGGAATCCTAGACTCAGAAATTGGGTATGCAAGACAAAAGGAGTTGAGCCCAGGTTCACTCTTCCAGAACCACTCACAAGTTACAGATCCAGTATAAACTTGTTAGGACAACTCAGGCAGCTTAGGATTCTGTAATCACTTCTTTATAATAGAGGTCAATGTTTTCTATACCTGTAATTCCAGTTGTGGCATAGAATCATCACTAGTCTCAGTTAACCACAACTTTTCCTTAATACGTACATTTAATTTCTTCCATAAATATTTACTGAGCACTCATTATGTGCCATGTACTGAGATGCTGGGGAACACGATGGATGAAGTCCTGGCTCTCTTAGAGGTTACTTTCTAGTGGGAATAAAGACAATAAGTAAATTAACTAGGAGCCCATGAAGAAAATAAAATCAAGTAATATAATTGAGAGCCTTAGGCATGGTGTGAAAAAAGGACTTTCTGAGGGAGTGTTGTTTGAGGAAATAGAGTCAGCCATGAGGTGAGGGAGAATAGAATCTCAAGCATTGGAAAAAAGTGCAAAGGCCCTGAGGCAGGAGCAGACTTGGTATGTGTTAGGTACTGAAGGAGCTATTGTAGTTGGACCCCAGCAAGTAAGGGAGGGAGTTAGGAAGATGGAGATGGAAAGGCAGGGATTGGGTCATGTAGGATATCACAAGGCCCTGGTGAGGTTAGATGTTATTCTAATAGTAGTCAGAAAACTATATAAGAGTTAAAAAATTATTCTAGCTGCTGAGAGGAGAATGATGTAGGGGCAAGAACGGATACAGGAAGAGCACCTGGGTTGTTTCAGGTGAGCCAGGTAAGTCCAGGGGCTTTGGACAAGTGGAAATAATAGAAATGGAGAGAAGCGGTTGATTTTAAAACATATTTTAGAGAGAGAAATAATAGGATATGTTGATGGATTACATGTGGGGATTGAGGAAAAGAGATTTTCTTTTTCTTTATTTTTTTGTCCTGCACAATCTATAAGATGCGAAGGAAGGGTTTTAGGGGATGGAAACTAAGAGTTCAGTCTGAATGTCGTTAGTTTCAGATGTCTACTGAACATCAAAACACTGATACTAGGTAAGTCAGAGCTAAATATACAAATTTGGGCATTATTTGCATACAGGTGGCATTTGAAGATTAGGAGCTGGACCAGCTGACCTAGGAAGAGAGTACAGATTAAGGAAAGGTGATCCAAAACCACACCCCATGCCACTCCAATATGGAGGCTGGGAAGAGGAGGAGGAGCCAGCCAAAGAGATGAAGAAGGAGCAGTCAGTGCAGTAGGCAGGTAGGGAGGAAGATGGGAAATGTTGACTGACAGCCTCCACCTCTCCTAATCACACTCAGTCAAGATTTTTTCTTCTTTGTCTTTGTGTGTACTTTTATCATACCATTTAGCTGTAAGATTGGGATTAGTTACTTCCTTTCTTTCCAGTTAGACTGTACGCCTCCAAAGATTAGGCAAGGTTATCACCTTCAGGGAGGCAAAATAGCACAGTGACTAAGGGTGCCACTGAAGTGAAATTTCTGGCTCCTGTGTCTCCTGAAGGATCTCAGGCAATTCACTAACTCTCACTGTGCTTTGTTTCCTCATTGAGGACAGGGTGTCATCCTAGTATAACATAACTGGGTGAGGTGTAAATGAGATAGCTCAGAGAAAGTTCTTCAGACAGTGCTTGGCACATGTCCAGCTCACCATCAATGTTTATTATGACAAGGATTGTCTTTGTAGACTCTGTGGTGCCAGTCTGAGGACTAGGGCCTGAAAGGAGCTAGTCTATGGAATGACTGAACAAAGTGACCAAGTGGAGAACATGGAAGACCCCTTGGATGGATAAATATATCACAGGCTATGATATTATTTTAGATGACCTTGAGATAAAATTTCAGAAGTTACATGTAAAAGCATACTTATAAAAGTTCAATAGTACAGAATGACATCAAGTCAAGAAGACAAGTTCCTCATTCATGCTCTTTCTTTTCTCTAGTTCCTCCCATCCCCAGGTGTTAAGCTTGGCTTGCAGCCTTCCAATTTTATTATTTACTGCATTTGTTGTTTACTTTTTGTGGTTGGATATGTGCCCTCATGCCCATAGATTGAGTGTTCATCAACATGTCAGAGATTAATTGAATGTTTAGAATTAATTAAAAGCTTAGAACTAAAAACTTGTTTTAAAAATAATTGTTTTATGCCTGAATGGTTCCTTTTATTTCCTCCTCAAGATGATGTGTGTGCAGATTACACATTGTCCTTGAAGGAGTGTTTGGGAATAATGGGAAGAGGTGCCTTGTTCAGAAATTCTCTCCCGTTACTCTGCCATATGCCTAATATTTTCTTATTTGAGCTGCATTTCTTTGAGTTAAGGTTATTGCCAGAAAGCCCTGTAAGGTGGAAGATAAGTACAGTTCCTAGACAGAGAAGTTTCAGAGAAGTGAACCCAGTGGGTGAACCTGGAAGCTCTGTCCATGTCACAATGTGACCTTTGGTCCGTCCTGCTCAAGGAACCAGTCCATGTCACAATGTGACCTTTGGTCCGTCCTGCTCAAGGAACCAGAATCCCAGCTCTGACTTGTAGACTTTCATCTTTTGGTTCCTCCTGGATTTTGTTCTCCTCTGTTCTTCAGTGGAAGTTCTTCCCTTCAGACTCCTTTCATATTTTCAGAAAACCATAGGATGAGCTCTTTGTATGAGCTGAGGCTATAGCCATCCTTTTATAGTAATTTTTTATTTCTAAGGCACTATGTGGGTCTACAGCCTGTGTCCGATCCTGTCTGATCTCAGAAGCTAAGCAGAGTTGGGCCTGGTTAGTCCTTGGATGGGAGGTCGCCTAGGAATACTGGGTATAGGGTAGGGAGAACGATGTGGCAGCCCTCTCCTGGAACAATGAGCCATTGAAAGCCATATGAATAGCAAAGAAGCACTGATACAGTGCTGGGCATGGTACAGTGTCAGGGTGTGTTTTGTCTGTTGTATGTAGGGTCGCTATGAGTCAGAACTGACTCTACAGTACCTAAAACAACAACAACAACAGCAAGGCACTATGTACAGATCTAGAGAAATTTTGTCGTGGTAGATTTTTGTCTGGTTTTAAAGTAAATAGAAAGGGACACATAATTTTTATCAAATCATTGAAGTATTAATCTAGAAAAAAAGCCCATAGTAATAGAATGTTCAATATTTTCTAAAAATGCTTTATTATCAACATTTTTCTTCCCTCCTTCTTTTCTTCCTTCCTCTTTCTCTTCTTTCTTTTTCTTCTTTCTCTCTCTCTCTGCCTCCCTCCCTCCCTCTATCCCCATTTCTCTCTCTCCCACTTTCTGTCTCTGTCTCTCTGTCTCTTTTTCTTTCTCCCTTTCTTCCTTTCTCCCTCTTTTCCTCTGGTCCTTCCTTCCTTCCTTCCTTTCTTCCTAGGGGCTGAACTCAGGGTCTCACGCATACTTTTTGCATCTGCTCTACCAGTGAGCTTCACCCACAATCCCTTTTTTATTTTTTACCTTGAGATAGAGTCTCACTAAGTTATGTAGGCTGCCTCTGGTCTAGAACCTGTGATTCTCCTGCTTCTACCTCCCAAGTTGCTGTGATTTACAGGTGTGTGCCACTGTGCCTCACGAACATTTTCTTGCTATCCAAAAATCTAGTTACATCTCTTCAGATTTTATAATGATATAAAATTATTGGTTGGGACATTATTATAGCTCTTTTAGATTTAAAGATTTATTTTGCGACTGGAGTTTTATCTTTTGGGAAAATGTGATTGTATGCTTGTAGATGTTGCTGATTTATTAATCAAATCTTCTAATTTTTGTAATATTTTAATACTTTTTTGTCTAAATGTTCAGATCATCACTATCCCATGGCTTAATGTACTAACAGTATTATTGCACTTGTTGTTGTTGTTGTTAGGTGCTGTCGAGTCGGTGTCCGACTCATAGCGACCCTCATAGGTTTTTCAATGGCTGACTGTTTCGGGATTGCCTTGGGAGTGGATTGCCAGGCCCTTCTTCCCGTTTTTGTGGTGCTGGGAATTGAACTCAGGACCTCAGAGACTGCAGCGCAGTGCTCTACCAACTGAGCTAAATCCCAGCCCATTATTGCACTTAGGACAATAAATTTCATATTGTCAATTCAGGGATCCTCAATGAGTTGGACATAATAAATTATGAAACTTGGCTAATTGAAATCTGGGTAGATGCCACTGTTATGGTCCTCTCTTTCCTCTGAGGCTAGTATTTTATGTGGAAGTTGGCACTATTAAAGGCCTTTCTAAAAGGACCTCTATCCTTTTAAATGATTGGAAGTGTTTTTTTCTCTATTTTTTTAATGTGGCAACATTCTGTTACTATAGCCTTTGTTTTCTTTTTTGTTTTTAGATAATGATTTGATAAAATTCATATATCTCTTCATATTTATTTTAAAAAGAGATAAAAACCTATATTTTAGGGTTTTTTTTTTTTTTTTTTTGGCAGCACTAGGTGGTTGAACCCAGGGCCTTGCACATACTTTGCAAGTGCTCTACCAATGGGCTGCACTCCCAGCCCCCTTTTTATTTTTTACTTTGAGACAGGGTCTTGCTGAAATATGCAGGCTGCCTCTGGCCCTGAACCTACAATCCTCCTGCCTCCCCATTTCTGGGATTACAGGCCTGAGCCATCGTGCCTGGCTAATCTTATCATTTTAAGTGTACAGTTCAGTGATATTAAATGCATTCATAGTGTTGTGCAACTATCACCCCCGTCCATTTCTGTAACTCTTTTCATCTTACAAAATTAAAATTCTGTACCCATTAAACAATACCTCCCCATTCCTAGCCCATGGCAACCACCATTCTATTCTACAGAGTAACATTCTGTTACCATGATTTTGCCTACTCTACCTCATATAGGTTAGGGGCTGGGATTTAGCTCAGTTGGTAGAGCACTGCGCTGCAGTCTCTGAGGTCCCGAGTTCAATTCCCAGCACCGCAAAAATGGGAGAAGGACCTGGCAATCCACTCCCAAGACAATCCCGAAACAGCCATTGAAAACCCTGTCAGGGTCACTATGAGTCGGATACCGACTTGACGGCACCTAACAACAACAACAACAACCTCATATAGGTGGAGTCATACAGAATTTGTCTTTTAGTTCCTGGCTTATTTAAC
>VMDO01010313.1:0-72687 GCA_007922755.1 Pedetes capensis
TTGGGAGAAGGACCTGGCAACCCACTCCCAAAAAATAAGCAGCCATCGAAACCCTATGAAGAGCAGAGAAGAACTGAAAATACTGTTTGGCCTGTTGTACATAGGGTTGGTATTAGTCAGACACTGACTCAACAGCACCTGACAATAACAACAACAACATATGTACATATGCATACATATATACATACAGATATATTCCTCCATACATATATACATACCCACAGACAGGCATGTGGGAACATACTTACATGTGAACAGACATACAAATTCGCTGAGAGGCATACACATAGGCATTGATGTCCAAGGGCACACAGATGCTAAGGTGTGTACACCGACTTATGCATGGCTGTTTAAATGCAGACACATACACAGGCTGGCACAGGCACCTTAATATAGAAATAAACAGACTCTCGTATCTGAGTCTCAGGCATGCACATATTCCTGCACACACACACATACATGTTATGTATAGGCACCTGGATGCAGCTTCCCATGAGCCAGGTAGGACTCTGGCATGCATCCTATCCCTTTAGATTCCTTCTTCCTGAACCCCTAGCACTAGCCAGCTGGGCAATGAGTATAGAAAAGTACAGGCCAGAGGGCACAGTGAAAATCAGCTCTGGACCCATTGTCTAGAAGTCCTGGAGGAGAAGGATGTCTGCGCCAGGGAGAAGGAACCTGACCTCATCCAGAGAGCCTGAGAAAGCCTCTGCAGGGAGCTGTTAGAAGGTCCTGAAGGGCAGCACAGCAGCCCCACCCACCAGGATCAACAGTCTGCTCAGGACACCCGGGCTTGCAGATTCCAGGCAGCAGAATCTCAGCAGGATCAGACAACGTACGACAGACGCTGCTGTAAGATTCATCGGGGAGAGACCCCAACTCTCAGCCTGGGGAGGAGGGAACACTTCCATCCCAGCGAGCTCAGTCCCTTCGTTTTATAGATGGGAACTGAAGTCCAGCACATGGACGTGGCATGAGTTGTGACCAAGAGGACATGAGAGAGGCGGGGAGAAAGGCAGAGCTGGTCACCTGAAGGAGATTTAGAATGGGGCCCTGGAGGATCAGTGCCACGCAGCCTAACCATTTCATGATCTCTCCTCACCCCCTCCCACTCCTCCAACCTCCTTCTCCTATGAAGGCTGCAAATCACCCTCTTATTTTCCTTCCTCATTGGATGGGATTTGCCCTTCTGAGACTCTGTTAAATCCATCCACTGTCTGAAACTCTGTTGGCCCTGACCTTTCCTCAGTTGCTGTCATCTCTTACCTGAACCACTGGGAGAGCTTCCTAACTGTCTTTCGTCCAGGCTCACCCCTCCTGATCCATCCTCTTCTCTGCAGCTCATGAGCACTTACAGCACTCCCTCCATCGGCTCCCTTCTGTGGGATGCGGGCTGCCTGCTTAGCTGGGAGACTGCGCCCCTGCCTGCAACTGAGCCATCTCCTGCCTCTACAGCCCTTGTCTTGTTGACCTGCTTCATGACCCATGATCTAGCTACACCAACTTTCCCATGGCTCCCTGAGCTGGTCTCTTTCACCCCCTCCTGCTTTTGCTACTTTGGAGGCCCTTCTTCCCCCCTGGGAGTGCCAACTTCAGGACTCAACTTTGGGGCCATTTCTTCTGTGAAGGCTTCCTGACCCTCCTGCCAAGCCTACAGTTGGTCACACCCTGCTTTGTAACCCCTTCTCTATAGACCTTTGTTATCACACATCTCATCTATATCTGGGTGCCTACAGCCGTAGCCCTGTGGTATCTGATCCCATCAGATCTCGGAAGCTAAGCAGGGCCGGGCCTGGTTAGTACTTGGATGGGAGAATCCCTGGGAAGACCAGGTGCTGTAGGCTTGGGAGACGGACCTGGCAGCCACTCCCAAAAAACAATCAGCCATTGAAAACCCTATGAACAGCAGAGAAGCACTGACAATAGTGTTTCGCCCGTTGTACGCAGGGTTGCTGTGAGTCGGATACCGACCCGAAGGTGCCTAACAACAACAATCTGCATCTGCGAAGGTCTGCTTTTACATCTGTCTCACATCCTCACCCTCCACCCCAGGCTGTTACAATTCACCCCAGGCTGAATAATTGAAATAGTCTGCACCCTCTCTTTGGGTGATGTTAGGGATCAAACCTAGGACATTACACATGCTAAGCAAGCATTCTATCACCTCTACCACTGGGCCCCAGCCCCAGCCCTTTGATAGGAAATGGGAGGCAGGAAGTAGGGGAATAGAAGGGCCCTCCATACCACCTGATTCCCAGGCACCTTTGGAGAAATGAACATCAGCGTGAGCTTCCTCTGAGATGAATTGCTTAACCCGGTGGTCAGTACTGCCTTGATAGGTAATATAATTTACACATAGCATGATTGCTAGTAGATACCACCCTTTCACAAACGGCCTGGCTGGCAACCAGTTAACACCCTTTACAAGTGGCCTGGCTGGTGGCTTTTGCTCATGGAGACAGCAGGTACTTCCATGCCGGGGCTAGGCAGGGGGACCTCCGCTTGAGGAAAAGCTCTTCCCTGCCCAGGATAAAGGGGCTGGGATTTAGCTCAGTTGGTAGAGCGCTGCGCTGCAGTCTCTGAGGTCCCAAGTTCAATTCCCAGCGCCTCAAAAATGGGAGAAGGACCTGGCAATCCTCTCCCAAGGCAATCCTGAAAAACAGTCAGCCATTGAAAGCTCTATGAGGGTCGGATATGAGTCAGACACCGACTCGACGGCACCTAACAACAACAACAGACCATGATAAAGAGGAAACCTGTTTTACAACCTAAGGAGGCCAATCTAACTCAAAAGTCAGAACAAAAGTGACACACCTGAGAACAAGATAAGGAAATGCGAGGGACCTCCATCCCCTTAATGACATCTGGACCCACAAACCCCCAAAGCCCCACCCTGTGCACTTGTCTGCCAGTGTTCGTAATTCTTTGCAGACCTTCACCGCTGAAACTGCCCACTCTCTGACCTCTAACTCCGAGACCCTAACTTTCTTTCTATCTTCATCTCCCTTCTCCCGACACCTGCCTCGATTCCAAGCCTACTTGCCTTGGCTCCTAGGGAACTCTTCTATAGCTCTAAATCAACTGTCCTTGAAGCTCCTCTCTGGCTCTGTTTTTAAACTCTATTAGCAATCGGACCAAGAACCTGAAGAGGGCGTCTGCTTGCTGGGCAGCACTTCTTTATACCTCCTAAACAATCACGCTCTCATCTTCTGAAAGGCGGGGAAACAGTTTAGTACCAGAAACAAAGGACACCTGCTCACTTGGATGATTATGGCGAAAGGGCCAATTCAGAATGTGAAATAGACATTTGGGGCTGCACCCAATACATTCACTCCCATCCCAATCTTACAGAAGGTTGGTTTCTTTTCCTCTTAGTTCCCATTTTCTGTGGTTTCCGGGAGGTTGGTTGGAAGTTTGAATGTTCTTTATTGTTTAATGGAAGAAGCCTGTGAAGGAACAAATGTAGTGGTGTTGGGTGGAGAGCAACATGAGAGAAACTCAAGAGTGATTACTGCTTAATGGCAAGATGGGAGAGGAAAAAGAGCAAACCTGAAAAGAGCTTGGGAGGTTAAATCTGGACTTAATGCATATGGCAGCCAATCAGCAGTCAAATCTTCAAAAACTATACAGAGCGTATCATATACAAATATCAGAAAAAGCATTTGAGGGCTGGGGTTGTAGCTCTGTGTAGAGCACTTACCTCTGCAAGGCCCTGGGCTCCATGCCCAGCACCACACACACACACACACACACACACACACACACACACACACACACACACACACAAATAAAATAAAATGGAAAAGGAAGCATTTGTTGGACATCAAACAGAATAGCAGACTGTGGAAGCCCTTGTCCAAGTGCAGCATTAGCTTTATTTTTTATAGAAAACTTCATAGGTTGATTGGATTGACAGGGAGGAGGTGGAGTCTGTTTGTACATATTTCATTTCAATGTCTAGCTCTGGCTCCGAATTCATTGAGAGCTTCAATTTTAAAATACAGAACCCTGCCAGACACCATGGTACACGTCTGTAATCTCAGCAATTCAAGAGGCTAAGGCAGGAGGATTGCAAGTTAGAGATCAGAAGCAACCTGCACAACTTGCCCAGACCCTATCTCAAATTTTTTTTAAAAAGGGCTAGGGGTCCAGCTCAATGGTAGAGGGCTTGCCTAGCATGAATGTGGCATGGGTTCAACCCCCCAGTGCTGCTAATAAATAGACAAATAGACCAATAAAGCACAGAACCCTTGGAGTCTGGACCTCGGTCTATCCATGCAAGTGCTCCCCCCCCCCTTAGATGTAAAAAAGGAGTGGGCATCCTAACAACTCAGAGAGCTGTTAGAGAAATAAAGGAGGCAGAAGATGTGAAGTCACTTTGTAATTCATAAAGGATCATGCAGAAGATAATTGCCGCATTATTGTGTTTGTCACTGTGGCAGAGAAACTGATCAAAGCCAATTTATGGGAAGAGGAGTGATTTATTGAAGGCTCGTGCTTAAAGGAGCACACTTGACAGAGGCAGGGAGGCATGGCGTTGGGCAGCCTCAGGTCATGGCAGATCGCAGGCAGAGAGCAACCAAAGCTGCGCGTCTGGGGTAACCTCCAAAGGCCTGCCCTCAGGGACCCACATCCACAAAGCTCGGAGCTCACCTCCCAATGTTTCATAGCCTCCACAAACAGCGCCACCACCTGGGGACCGCATGTTCAAACACATGGCCTTTGGGGGACATTTTAGATTCAAACCATAACAATTGTCATCATCACCATCATCATCACTGCTGCTGTTATTTGCATCTTTGGGGCTGAAGCTGTTTCTCACATCTCTCTCTTAACTCTCTTATTTCCTGGGCATGATCAAAGGAGGCTGTCCCTAAAATTCATGCTTTTGCCAGAAATAGCATTCATGGGAGAATGTGGAAGGACATTGTCTCTCCCTTTCAACATATGAAGTAATTCTTCATGGACACGTAGCGTGTACAAGCAAGATGGTCAAACATTTTATATTTATTGACTGATTCTTTAGCTTAATCCTCACACTAGTCCTTTGGGATAGGAGCTTTTATCCTATCTTACAGAGGAGAAAACTGAGGCCTACAGGGGTTTCAGGAACTCCCCAATGTCATACAGGTAATACATGCCTGCCATTTATTTAGTGCCTATAGGTGAGCCTCTACTAGATGAATTGATACAGTGTCTGCAACAATGTGCATAAACATAAATAAGATCATGTGCCTGGCACAGAATCAGAGAGTGTTTCGTTCTGCTGTACATAGGGTCGCTATGAGTCGCACCCGACTCAGCAACACCTAACAACAACAACACAGATGAGCCAGCATTTCAAATTTCATACATTACAGCTGAGGGAGCGAGAGTCAGGAGGGTTAGGTAACTTGCTGCGTGAAGGATGGTTAAGAAGTGACAGAATCCAAGCTGTGTGTCATGGTACACACCTGTAATCCCAGCGACTTGAGAGGCTAGGGCAGGAGGATTGTGAGTCTGAAGCCTGAGACAGGCTGCACAATTTAGTGAGGCCATGTCTCAAAATAAAAAATAAAGGGCTGGGGGTGCAGCTCAGTGGTGGAGAGCCCTGGGTTCAATCCCCTAGTACCACAGAGAAAAAAAAAGTGACAGAATCCAAGGATGGGACTCAGGTTGGCTTAAATGTGATATTTGGTGATTTTTTTTTTTTTTTTTTTGCCACACTGCTTCCCTGCGTGACCCTTAATGCCAAACAAAGACAAGTACAGACCAACACCAGAATTTGTTTACATGCAACAAGATGTGCATGTACATGTATATGCATGTATTCGTGGGAGCACACACGTGTAGATGTGTGCACTTGTGTGTACATGTGTGCGCACGTGTGCGTGCGCATGTGGTGGCAGCCTCTACTTAACTCTGGCAAGCCTGAAGGGTGTTAAAAACACTCTTCCTGGGACATCATTAATAGCTCTTCACTCAAGCCAGGCGCGGGGGCGCACGCCTGTCATCCCAGTGACTCAGGAGGCAGAGGCAGGAGGATCGCAAGTTCGAGACCAGAGGCAGTCTGCGTAATTTAGCGAGACCCCATCTCAAAAAGTAAAAAATGGGCTGAGGGTGCAGCTCAGTGGTCCAGCACTTGCAGAGCATGCAGGCGCGAGGCCCTGGATTCAACTCCCAGGACTGGGTGGGGGGAAAAATCTCTTCACCCTCAGCAGGAGCTCAGAAGAGTCACGAGAACTGAGAGACCAGAAGAGCATCACAAAGGATCTCATCTCGCCCTCTCTTCTGCCCCCAAGAGAACTGATGCCCACAGGGCAACTGGACAGGAACCCAGGAATTCATATTTCAGTCTGACTTCTGCTGGCTTCAGAGTTCCAACACGCCACCCCGCTTCCCTAGAGTCCTATGTAAATTAAGATACTGGTGCTCCCTAGGCTCTACTTATGATCTATGACTCTGTCATTGACAAGCTGGGGATGTCAAACCTTCCCTTCCCAGCATGGCACTTTTGCCCAGCCTAGGATTGTCCTGGAGCTGGGATTTAGCTCAGTTGGTAGAGCACTGCTCTGCAGTCTCTGAGGTCCTGAGTTCAATTCCCAGCACCGCAAAAATGGGAGAAGGACGTGGCAATCCACTCCCGAGGCAATCCTGAAACAATCAGCCATTGAAAACCCTGAGGGTCGCTAGGAGTCGGACACAACTCAACGGCACCTAACAACAACAACAGGACTGTCCCGGGGCTGGAGTTGAAAACCCAGGAGCATGCCTTTCTGGGGCTGAAATTTCAGACTGGGAGGTGGTTCAAGGTCAGAGAGGACTGGAGATCGAACTTCCCTTCCTGGATTCCCTCTGGCTCTTCCGGAAGAGTCCGGGGAGCCAGCACCTTGGTCAGTCTGTTTACACTTTTTAGGGACTCAGTGGAACTGCTTTACCTTGTCAAGTGTTGTTCTCCTGTTGGGACTCCTCAGGTGGAAAAGTGTCACTTAGGACCTTGTACTCAAATAGCCATGTCTGTGTTGCTCCAGCTGGAGGTGGCAGCAGTGTGACTTTGACAAACAAGGTAATGCCACGTAGCAGCCACGGAATGCTTCTGCTGTGTTTTATTGGCATGCACCTATCTTGTGGGCAGCTTGATGAATTTTAACAAAATGAATGGTCGCAGGTAACCAGCATCCACGTCAAGAATTAGAACAGTGTCTACTCCCCAGAAGCCCCCACCTCCCCCTGCAGTCCGTACACCTCCCTAAGTTAACCACCTGCCCAGAGTCTAGTACCATAAAGTTCTTTTGTGTATTTTTGAACTTTCTACTAAAGGAATCAGACAATATGCATCTTTTGAGCCCCGCTTCTTAGGCTCAAAGTTATCTTTGTAAATTTGGTCCAGTCTGTTGTGCTTAATTACACTTGGATCACTGTAATTGCTGACATTTTTCTACTGGAAGAACAGAGCCAAATTTATTGATATTTATTGATCCACTCTCCTGCTGATGACTGTCTGGGTTGTTCCCAGTTTTCAGCCATGGGAAAGCGTGCTGCTTTCTTGGACATGCCTTTTGGTGAGCATATTGTGCCCGTTTCTGTTGGAGTGTGCCAGTTCAGCTGTCATAGAAATCACCAAATGGTTTCCCAGGGTGATGGTGCGTTCATCAGCCATAATGGTTTGAACATTCCAAGATTGATTGGCCTCCAGTATCTAGGAACTGCGGACTCCAACCGTCCTTGAACTCACCAAGGTCTCTTCCCTCTGCAGGACCTTTGCACATGCTCGTCTCTTGGCTGTCATAATCCTTCATGGATCTCCACCCGGACAAGCAGGCAACAGATAGGTAGATGAGTTAATTAGCAAAACGATTATAAATATAGTTATAAGAGCTGTGAGGAATATAGACGGGGTGGGTCCTCCCAGGGACAAGGCTCCATTCTTTGGGTCTTTGTGGACACTGCTGTTACATTCAGCAGTCCCTGTCTCTGTTATACTCAGCACGTTCCATGTAGCATCCAGCTCTTGCTTGGGACATGGTTAGCCCTAAACAAACAGTAGCTAGTAGTGTTTGGGTTGCTTTCTAAGTCTTTCCTTTTAAAACCCTGTGATTGTAGGAAATCACACTTCCAGACTTTTCTCCTGCTTCAGATCCAGATGTGTTCCCAAGGGTTCTAACCGCCCCCCCCCCCCACCACCACCACACACACACACAGGAGGGGGCAGCTGGCACGCTGGTTTCCCAGTCCCGGGCTCCAAGCATCTGAAGTCTTTGCTGACCGTGTTCTTCATTAAACGGCCAGTAGAGGGCACTGTGGGAACACATCCGGAGAGCAGGCATGGACAGTTAAGAGCCAGGACTCTCAAAAACCCATCCAGACTCCAACCTTCATTTTACAGATGAGCAAACAGATACCCAGACAGGAGACGTGACTTGCCCAAGGTCACCCAGCGACTGTGTGGGGAGCTGAGAGGACTCAGCCCCCTGGCATTCTGCACTCTGCGGAGGAGCTGCCAAGCTCTGAATGAGGCTGTTCCCCGGGGCTGCAGCCTTCAGTCTGCCCAGGCCCCTGTCCCCAAGAGTTTTCCCCTTCCTTCCTCCTGTTCCATGACAGAAAGGCCTAGGCCAGAGGTAGGACAGAGCGCACACTCCCCCTTCCATTCCATGATCTTCAAGAAGCATTTTACTTTCCTTCATAATGTTGTTGTTGTTAGGTGCTGTTGAGTTGGTGGTATCTGACTCATAGCCATCCTACGTACAACAGGCGAAACACTGTTGTCAGTGCTTCTCTGCTGTTCATAGGGTTTTGAATGGTGGCTTGATTTTTGGGACTGGTTTGCCAGGTCCGTCTCCTGATCCCACAGCACCTGCTGTTCCCAGGCGGTCTCCCATCCAAGGACTAACCAGGCCCGATCCTGCTTAGCTTCTGAGATCTGATGAGATCAGATGCCACAAGGCCATGGCTGCAGGCTTCCTTCATAATAGCTACCATTTATTGGGAGCTTTCTAGATGCCAGTATTGTGCTGCAAGTGTTACATGCTTTACCAGAAATAGTTTGGGGTCTCAATGATTGCCTTTATCTGAGAGTCTTTTCCTGATCTCCCCATTGAAAGACACCTCTCTCCTCTCATTTCCTGTCATTCAATCCATATTCCTTACAGCTCTTAGAATTATTTTTATAATCATGTTGCTTATTATCGTCTATGCCTATCTGTTGCCTGCTTCAATTCCTCCTATCCTCTCAGAGGACTTCAACCCTCATGAAAGAAGGATTCTTGCCATAGACAGGCCTGGGTTCAAATCCCAGCTCATCCACCTATTGGCCTCAGGGTCTCGTATTAGCCATTGAAACTTGCTGAGGTCATTTCTCCCTTGGCAAAATGGGATTTCATGCCAAATGGGATTTCATGCTTGGCCAAAGTTCTTGATTGCTCTGGACTTTGGACACCAAACCTAAGGGCGGATGATGACCTTTCATCCGAAAGAGTCAAATGCTCTGAAGAGTTTGGGGGTGGAGCTCAGTGGTATAATGTGTGCTTAATGTGTGTGTGGCCTGCAGCAATGGCCCTGTGGTGTCCGACCCCGTCAGATCTCGGAAGCTAAGCCTGGTTAGTACTTGGATAGGACACCGCCTGGGAACACCAGGTGCTATAGGCTTAAGAGAGGGATCCAACAGCCCATTCCCAAAAAACAATCTGCCATTGAAAACCCTACGAATAGCAGAGAAGCACTGACAATACTGTTTCGCCTGTTGTATGCAGGGTTGCTATGAGTCGGACACAGACTCCATGGCACCTAACAAAAACAACCTGTGTGAGGCCCTGGTTTTGACTCTCAGTTCCCCCCAAAAATACTCCGAAGGTCTCGAGGAGTGGCCAAAGGAGAAGACCATTGACATTGCTCCAGCTGCAGTGCCACCACTGGGCAAGTGGATTTCCGGACACACGTGGACTAGAAAAGAGGAGGAAGATGGGAAGCGTTGAGCCCGGGAGGTCGGTTCCAGAGTCCTCGCTGTTTACCGTGACGTTGGGCACTTTCTGACTCGAGCTGCATCCCCACAGGTTCTCTGCTCCCCTTCCAATGGAGCAGTCACTGCACTTGGCCTTCCACTCTCTTGTTCCAGGGTGTCTCGACTCAGCACTGTGCACCATTTCAGTGTTGAAGCGGTTAAGGCTCGAAGAGGTCTCACGACTTGCGCACAGCTAAGCAGAGCTTGAAATGAGCCTCGCTCCCAAGCCAGAGCGCTCCAGAGTGCCTGGAGCGCCCAACCCTGCTCTCCCTAGAGCCGCTGGAATGCAGCCAATAAATTACCAATGTGCTGCCACGGGCTCTTCAGCCTCACGCCGGTGGACCCCATTCCTTAGCACCATAGAACAGCGCCACTCATTCTCCACGTGGCTGTGTCTCCTTCTGAGCGGCTCCCAGGACTGTTTCTACCCCCGAGCTAGATTCCAAGGCTGTCACTTCCCCTTGCTGCTGCCCTCAAGCATGTTTCTGTCCCCATGGCTCAAAAAAGTCCTCACCCTTGGCAGCCAGAGTGATAAATGGCGGCCTCTCACTCTCCATCAGCACTCGGCAGACAGATCACCACTGGTGAGATCCCTTCTCACACCTCCCGAACTCACTGATGGAGTGGCCTGCCCTGCACTGTGATGGCCCGGCTGCCTCTCTCTCTGTCCCTCTAACTTGCAGACTCCTGGAGAGAATGAAGCATCTCGTGTCGGGGCTGGCACTTAACATACTACATAGATGGTTATTGAATGGGTAGGTTGGTGAGTGAGGGACGTATGGATGCACGAAAGATGGATGGTTAAACATGTGGACTAATGGATTCATGGATAGGTGGAAGGATGAATGGATGGGTGGGTAAAGGGATGGATGAATGGATGGACAGGTAGATGGGTAGGTAGATAATGGATGGATGGATGGGTGGATGGTTAAATGGATAGATGGTTGGTTGGATGGATGGGTGGATGGATTGGTAGGTAGATGGGCAGTTGGACAAGGGATGGATGGCAAGTAGATGAATGGATGGATGGGTAAAGGGATGGATGAATGGATGGACAGGTAGATGGGTAGGTAGATAATGGATGAATAGATGGGTGGACGGTTAAATGGATAGATGGTTGGTTTGATGGATGGATGGATTGGTAGGTAGATGGGCAGTTGGACAAGGGATGGATGGTAAGTAGATGAATGGATGGATGGGTAAATGTGCCAGATAACTCTGAAGGCAACCACTTCTTGTCACCACCCCAGTTCAAACCCTGTTCAGCTCCTACTCAGACAGATGTAACAGCCTCCTAAAGGCCTCTTCACCTGCAATCTATCCCCCTAAAATCTATTATTCCCACAACTTCTAGAAAAATCTTTATAAAGATACACATCATCATGTCAGCATTACCCTACTTCTGTCTAAAACACACCAACAGAGTCAGGAATGGTGGCACATACCTGTAATCCCAGAGACTCGTGAGGCCAGAGGCAGTGTGTATAATTTAGCAAGACCCTGTCTCAAGATGTAAAACATTAAAAAAAGGGGGTGCAGCTTAGTGGTAGAGCACTTGTAAAGTATGCATTAGGCCTTGGGTTCAACCCCTCAGTACTGAAAAAAACAAAACAAAACAAAACAAAACAAAGCAAAAAGCCTTCCAGGGGCTTATGTGGCCTTGCAAACTGTGAGTTCTGAAGAATGTTCTAGCCTCATTTCATGTCTGGGTACTCTGGGCATCTTTTATTTTCTAGAATGAGCCCAGATCTTTTCTGCCTCAGGGCCTGTGTCTGAACTTGCTGTTCTCTGCCTGGAATGCAATTCCTCTAACTCTTCCCTCCTTCAGCTCTTAGCACCACAATAAATCCCCCCCCCCCGCACCCCATCTAAATTACATCCCCCACGTGTTCTTCATAGCACTTAGGTACTTTGACCACATTTGTTATAGTGCTTGGGTGAACATTTGCAGAATCATTTGCTCATGGCTGAATAAATGGCAGGAAGTGCTGAACTGTAAGCTCTAAGAGGGCAGGGAGAGAAAGAACCGTGTCTGCCTTACCCACTGCTCTATCCTTAGTACTTGTTGTGAGGGGCCATCAACTCAGGTCCCACTCATAGAGACCCTATGTACAACAGATGAAACACTACTGGACACTGTGCCATGCCCTGCACTATGTCAGTGTTTCTCTGCTCTTCATAGTACTTGTTGTTGTTGTTGTTGTTGTTGTTAGGTGCTGTGGAGTCAGTGTCTGACTCATAGTGGCCCTATATACAACGGGCAAAACACTATTGTCAGAGCTTCTCTGCTGTTCATAGGGTTTTCAATGACTGATTGTGTTATGGGAGTGGGTTGCCAGGTCCGTCTCCCAAGTCTACAGCACCTGGTGTTCCCAGGTGGTCTCCCATCCAAGTACTAACCAGGCCTGACCCTGCTTAGCTTCTGAGATCTGATGGGATTGGATGCCACAGTGGGACGGCTGCAGGCTTCATAGTCCTTGTTGTTGTTGTTGTTGTTGTTGTTAGATGCTGTCAAGTCAGTATCTGATTCATAGCGACCCTCAAAGGGTTTTCAATGGCTGTTTCGGGCTTGCCTTGGGAATGGATTGCTAGGTCCTTCTCCCATTTTTGCGGGGCTGGGAATCGAACTCTGGACCTCAGAGACTACAGCGCAGCGCTCTACCAACTGAGCTAAATCCCAGCCCTTAGCAGATAGTTAATACCTGACATTTTTAATAGGTGATTAGGTGAGTGGCTGAACAGGCATGAGGTCTGTTCTGACATTTCATCAGGAGTGCAGCATGAGGGCATGTGGGGCATCGCCCTGCCACTGGACTCACTCTGGCCATGAGCAGGAATCAGCCACCAAAGACCCGCTCTCTGGTGAGGGTGAGCCAAGTGCCAGAGGACTATGTCACCTGGAAAGGAGACTTATGCCCACGGCTACTCTGAGAAGCCTTGAGAAAGGCAGGCTCAGAGATTTATGCCCACTGCAGCTCCTTGCTTCTTTCTTCCAGTGATGACGCTGACTCCAAGTGCTCAGCTCAACAAGCTCTTTATTGCCTCATCTGTCCCTGCCTATGGAATGGACCCTGAATGCTCCATGCACCATTCTTATATTCCCTACCCTAGCCAATCAGAGACTTCCATGTCATGTCAGGTGATCGGGGCTTAGCCTATCAGGGGAGAGATGCAAATGAGGCATCCAAAAAAGGAAGCAATCAGGAGTTGTCCCTTAACTGTCCAATCAGGGGCCATTCTGTAAATTGGAAATAGCCAATCAGGTGTTGGGAGGTCTGAGGAGAGGAGTTGGACACCAGCACAATCTTAGAAAGCGGAACGCCCAGGAGTTCACAGATGTTGGGCAAAAGTTACTGCCTGGGGAACAAGTCTCAGACCTCCAAGCAGGCTAGATAGGCCTTGCGGCTAGCTGCCTCTCTAGGCAATGCCCTGAAAGGGCACTAGTCAGGCCTCCTTGCTTTTCATTCAGCATTACCAATAAACAAGGTGAGGTATGGAATTATGGAGCCTAGTTACCTTGGAGTTGTATAGGGTCTCCTTGATCATTGAGTCCAACCTCATTTTGTAGTTGGAGAGACAAAGCCTGAGCTCGGAAGGACCCCTACTTCCCTAAGCAGTAGCCATTCCCTTTTCTCTCCTGACAGTGAGAACCCAGATTTTCTTATTGGTGGTGATGAGCCCAGGTGTTAAAAAACAAATAAATAAAACTACATTTCCTGGTCTCCTTTGCAGAGAGGGATGGTCATGTGATTAAGTTCTGGTCAATGAGGTCAAAGTAGAAGTCTTTTGGTGCAGTTTCCAAAAAAATCTTCAAGGAGAATCTAACTTTGCCGGCATAACCTGTGCCTTTTTCTCCTTTCTTCTTCTGGGGTACAAGCAGAAAGGCCAGAGCTGAGGGACTCATTCTGTGTCCACGAGGCAATCTTAATGATGGAAGCCAATGACGGATGTTAAAGAGAGTCAAGCACCAATTTAGGAGTCTGGAATAGTACTGACGCCTGGAACCTACCACACTAAGCCTGGATCACCTACCTCTGCCTTTTATAGCACACGAGACAAAAATGGATCCCTGTTTTCAACAAGCCATTGTTATCTGGATTTTCCATTATATGTAGCCAACTTGTTATGTAACTGATAGAGTCACTAATGAGCTAGTGGCACAGCCAGGACTTGAAGCCAGGGTCCCTTTCATTGGCACGGTAAGTAAGCAATGGGCATGGCTAAGCAAGTGCTATCCCAGGCACGTTACCGTGACACAGCTTTTCTCCCATGACAGCAGCCGGAGCAGTGTCGGAGAACGTGGTAGACATGCACATTCCCAAGCCCCTTACTGACCCCCTAAATTGAAACTCCAGGAAGGTGCCCAGCATTTTGCATCTTCACAAGCTTGCCAGATGAATCTCATGCACACTGGGATTTGAGAACCGATGCTAGGGCAATACTGTAGTATCGCGTAAGGGAAGCACAAAGAAAGTGAGTCATTTCTGTAGCCAGAGGAGGCTTCCATGGGAAGCAGAGCACGGAGGAGTCTCTCCTAACGCAAAAGGAATGGAGCTCCCTTTGAGTGCAATACCTCCTGGGTTCCCCCAGATGAAACGGGCACTTTGTGCCTGCAGTTTTAGTTACTTGCTACTCAAAGGATGGTCTGCAGATCAGGAGCTTTGGATTCATCCCACAATCCACAGGAAATGGGTAACCTCAGGCCCCAGGCCAGATCTATGGACTCAGAATCTGCATTTGGATAGGATCCCCAGGTAGTTCAAACATGTATTAAACCATGCATGCCAACCCTGTGAAGTCCAGGAAAAGGGAGGGACAAGATGGTTTAAGCCCTGTACCCTAAATGCTTGTGGGGAAAATGTACCCTTATAGGGTGCATGAGATGCCTGTGAGAAAAATGCACCCCTACCACACAAAGGCAATGAGGACACAGAGCTGACAGTCAGAGTCACTGTCATGTTGTTGTTAGGTGCCATCGAGTCGTGTCCGACTCATAGCGACCCTCATAGGGTTTTCAATGGCTGACTGTTTCAGGATTGCCTTGGGAGTGGATTGCCACATCCTTCTCCCTTTTTTGTGGCGCTGGGAATCGAACCCAGAACTTCAGAGACTGCAGAATGGCGCTCTACCAACTGAGCTAAATCCCAGCCCCAGCTGCCAGGTGGCACCTGTTAACTGCCCGTCCACCCACCATCTTCTCTGTCTTGTGGTCTCTGCTTTTCCCTTAATGCCTTCCTCTCCTTATTAGTGGCACAGAGAGAGAGAGAGAGAGAGAGAGAGAGCCGTGGGGCGGGGGTAGGGGGCAGGAGTGGAGTTAGATCCACCTTGATTCAACCCTACAACTTCTTGCTTTGTGATATTTGAGTCTGAACCTTGGCACTGACTTCATGGAGTTGTCATGGAGATTAAATGAGTTAATGCTTCTAAAACACCCAGCCTAGAGCTTCACAATCTTGGATCCATATCAGCATCACCTGAGGAGTTTATAAAAAATACTGATGGCTGGGCCACCCCAAACCAATTAAGTAAGACTCTCCAGAGGTCCAGCCCAGCATTCACATTAAAACAGATGAAAAACAAACCCCTGCCCATCTTTCTACCAGGCAGCCAGGCCAGAGCCCCTGATCTCAAGCCATGGCAGGCACACAGCAAATGCTCCATCAGTGCAAGCTATTGCTATTCACACCGTGCACCATTCTTCACCACCCCCCACCTGTCTCAAGCCTCTGCTCCAGCTCTGTCCTTACCCTTAAATGACCTGCCTCTTCCGGGTGGCCTGAAAAACAGTTACTCTTCCAGGATTCTGCAAGAGACTCGCCACCCTCAGGAAGCCCTTCTCAATTCCTCCAAACAGAACCAACCACTTCCTCTTCCGGGTTCTGGTATAAAGTGAGCCAATAATAAAAATCCTGGCGTGGCTCTCTCGTCAGTGTTCCATTCGCCTGGAGCCTTGTGTTGGCTTGTGTGGGCATTTGCTTTTCGTACTTCTTATGTTGTTAGGTGCCGTGGTGTTGGTATCCGACTCATAGTGACCTTCATAGGGTTTTCAATGGCTGACTGTTTTGGGATTGCCTTGAGAATGGATTGCCACGTCCTTCTCCCATTTTTACGGTGCTGGGAATTGAACTTGGGACCTCAGAGACTGCAGCGCAGCACTCTACCAACTGAGCTAAATCCCAGTACTTCTTATAGCTTCTCTGTAAGGTAGGTAGCATGGAAGGCCGCATTTGATTGCTGTTGTTGTTCGGTGCTGTCGAGTCGAGTCCGACTCATAGCAACCCTATGGACAGCAGATCGAAACACTTCTCAATTCTGTGCCAGGCACACGATTTTATTTATGTTTGAGCCCATTGTTGCTCATAAGGTGCCATAAAGGTGCAGTGACATGCCTAAGGTCACCTAGCTAGCTAGTAAGTTTGTTGTTGTTGTTAGGTGCTGTTGAGTTGTGTCCGACTCATAGTGACACTCATGGGGTTTTCAATAGCTGATTTTTTCGGGATTGCCTCGGGAGTGGATTGCCACGTCCTTCTCCCATAGCTAGTAAATTAGGGAGGTGATATTGCACTCAGACCTGGCTGCTCTGCCCCCACTGCTACCCCACCACTACCTGTCTGCCTTCCTGTCTCCTGTCTCCTATCACAGTGCCTGACGGTTTTCAAGGACAGGGACTGTGTATGATTCATCATTACATTTCTAACTCCTGGGACCTACTAGACATATAATAATGATTTAAGTAGTTCACGGTCAAGATAGGTTTTGATATACATTCACCACTCCTGAGTGCAAGGCAAGGCACCTGCCACGGTCCCAATGCTGGGGACCAAAGGGTATAGAACTCAAACCCAAGCAGTAACCCTGGAATCAAGACTGTGCAAGGGACTCCAGCCTGGCGCCCACCCTCAAACCCTGTCACCCTTCTTACCTAAGCATTCGCCCCTCATCTGCAAGTGGAACAACACATGCTGTGGCTTCCCAGGGCTGGGTTGTGCCCCTAAGACACCCCTCAGGGGCCAGGCGGGCAGTAAACATGAGTGAGCTGCTGGTGGCATCTGATTTGTCCTCACAATAACCCAGGGAGGCGGGGCCCAGTGCTGCATTTTTATCTTCTTTCTAGCAGAGGAAAGTGAGGTGACCCCCTTCCGGAAGCTGCCAAGCTTCTAAGGGCAGAGCAGAGACTAGAACTTGGGTCCGTCGGACATCAGGTCAGCACTGCCTTCTCTCCAGCTCCGCTCAGGCCCACTTAGGCTCCGTGACCTTGACCTCTGCCACCCTGCGCTTCCCAGGGGAGACTCTGGCCTGGGGACCAGGAAAATAGAAGTGCTTGCTGGAAGGAAGAGGCTGCCTCTAGCATCCAGGGTCAGAGAGAGACCCCACCTCTCCCATCCCCTGCCCCTCTAGAGGCCTTGGAGAGAGCTGGCAGGCTGCTGTCCCCCGGGCCTGAGACCCCTCAGCCCGGGGGCCATGGATTGCAGGGTGCAGGGAGAAGTAGCGGGTGGGGCTGGTCAAGCGGGAGGAAAGGAGGGGCAGGGTGGGGGAGGGGGCCATGATGGAGAGGAGGGGCCACTGCCAGCACAGGATTGCTGTCGAGGGCAGGAGGGAAAGCGTCTGGGATGGTGGGGGCCTGAAGCCGGCCTCAAGGTGCCTGCCAATCACTCCCCCTGCGGAAGAGGTGTTGCCATGACAACGCGGATGCCAGCTCCATGCTTGGGGATGGATCTAGCGCTCTGTCCCGGCAGACCCCCTCCCTCCTCTCCCCTGGAAGGGGGGGGGAGTGTGAGAGTGAGCGTGGGGGAGGGAGGCCCAGTCCCCAGAGTCCCCCAGAGCGATGACAGAGGTCTCTTGCCTGAAAGTAGGGGGATGGGACAGGATCCTTCCGCCTCCTCCAGGCCCTCTGGCTTAAGAGAGGTGGGATGAGGAGGAGCAGGTTTCCTGGGGAGCTAGGGGAACCTCCTGAGTGTCGTCACCAAGCTTCAAGGGCATAGGAGGCTGGTGTCACTACCCTCCCTGCAGTCAGGCAAAGAGAGCCCCGTGGCAAAGGGGATCTCAGGCGAGGGACAGATTCCTTTCCAGGCCTCCTCTGCACCACGTGGAAAACTGCGGCAGGGAAGAGATTTTCTCACAGATCCTTTCCAGCTGGGCAACCAATGATTCCCCCCATCCCCCCATGAGGCTTGCAGGGAGGGATCTCTCTTCAGCCTGACCCCAGGGCGGTGAACCCATGGAGCCCCTGCCTGGCTCAGTACGTCTCTCCTCCCGCCAGCCAAAGCACTCCTTGCTTTACGCTTCTTGTAAAAAACGCAAGAACTCCAGAGCAAGATAGTGTGTGGACCTTTATGTTTTTATTTTTATTTTTGTGGAAGTGGGGAGTTGAACCCAGGGCTTCAAGCTTGCTTTTGCAAGTGCTCTAACACAGAGCTGCACCTCTAGCCCATTTTTTCCTTTTTCTTTCCTTTTCTTTCTTCCTTCCTGCTTCTCTTTTCTTTCTTTCTTTCTTTCTTTCTTTTTTCTTTTTCTTCCTTTCCTTCCTTCTTTCTTTCTTTGTTTCTTTCTTTCCTTATTTTTTCCTTTCTGTTCTTGAGACAGGGTGGCCTCGAACTAGGCCATCCTCCTGCCTCTGCCTCTGGAGCTGTGGGGATTACAGGCCAGAGTGGAATGCGAGCCTTCCATTCACTGACTTTAATCCTGGCAAGTTAGAGGATTTGTCTGACCCTTTGCTCCCCTTCTGGAAAGTATTGCTTGGGAGAATATTAATATAGGAGACCACTGTGAACACTGAATAAAATCAAAAACATACAAATAGATTTAAAAGAAGAAATGATAACGTAAACATTTTAAGTTACTGTCAGTCACACCCGAGTGAGTCAACCCTGGGCGCAAGGGGGTTTCTGTGAGCATGGTGAACAGGGAGCAAGCCTTGAGCCCCTGCTAGGTGCCAGGCACTCTACTGGCATTATCTCGTTTATGCTCCTCAACAACCCCATTTTTCAGACGAAGAAACTGAGCCAGAGAGGCTAAGCATACCAGGGTCACGCAGAAGGCCAGGAGCCACACTGGGATTCAAACTCAGCTCTCTCTGACTCCATAATCCTCATGGAAACCCCGTTTGCTGGCCAAGGAGAGCCGCACGGATGTGGGGGCCATCTTGGCATAAAGATGAGACATTTAGCCGGGCAGGGCAGTAGGGAGCAGGTTGGGGAGAGGCTGAAGATCAGTTTTCCTCATTTCTTCTGTGTGGGTCCCAGCTGAATTTCTCGGTGAGCCCAAGTGCAAGGGGCCAGATACATGGGAGGCGAATAGATGCAAGCAATTTGTCATTGATTTCAACCAGGGAAAGAAGAGAAGTGGGAAAAGCAAGACATCCGGCTCAAAAGCAATGACCACCTCCTTTCTCTGGTCCAAGCGACACAGAATTCCTCCAAAGGTCCCACCTGGATAAAATCAGGGACGGGTTACTTCCAACTTCCCTCAGGGTCGGGCTCCTTAACGAGCAATGGGAAGATGGGAGGGCAGCAGTTTAGATAAAAGCAATAAGTTGACACAGAGCCTGGCCTTTTGCAGAGGGGAGGCGGGAACGACCTTCAGGCAGAAGGAACCCACAGGTGCATGGGCCCCCAGGAGAGTTCAGGAGGCTCAAAGCTGCTAGATGCCTGGGAGCAGGCTGTGAGCTTCCAGACCAGAGCTATTGCAGGGGTAGGAGGCTGTGGGTGGGTGCTGGGCCCGAAGGGAAGGACAAGGGGACAGAGAGGACAGGGCTGGCACTGAGAAAAAAGCAGTAAGCTCTGCTAACAGCTGTGTGGATGCCAGCCTTCTGCTGGCTGCTTTGGTTTGAAAGTGATTATGGTTTTTTCAAGCAGTAAGGTTTGCTTTTATTTTGCAAGTGAACAAATCGGCCTGCGGCCAGGGATGAGCTTGGGTATTAGGAACGGTCCTGGGGTCAGCTCCTGAGCTAGTCCATTCCATACAAGAAAAAGCTGGCAGTCAAGGCAGGGAAGAAAAGAGCTGGCGAGGCTCGCCCAGGAGCCAGGAGGGTTGAACCTAGGACCCTGGTCTGGCGCTGAAGTGCTCCCGGTCATGGTCAAGGGCTCCTCTCAGCCGCTCATGGTCATGGCATCAGCTGACTCAGATCATTTGAACACTGAAGGGGTTGTTCTGACCTGAATCACAGGCATTTATTTTGATGAACAATGCTGACTTTTGCAGAGGGGACCCATCCTAAAGGACTCTTATAGAAATAAAATGAGTACACAGATGTAAGAAAGGGTAGAAGAAAGAGAAGAGGTCAAGTACCAAAGACAACCAGCTAACTCGGAGAAACCCATTCTGTGACTCTCCTGACCTGAGCAGCTCTCTCATGGTGCCCCACTGCCTGTCCTGTGGGGCTCAGACACTCAGCTCGCAAGTATTCCCATGACAAGCTTCAACATATATGTTGTCTGCGTTGTAATCAGTATTAACTAATGGACTGTGCTGAAAACCTTTCTCCCATCTGGAGTAATATCTGTGAAACCTTAGGTTGTTGTTGTTGTTAGGTGCCGTTGACTCGAGTCCAACTCATAGCGACCCTAGGTACGGCAGATTGAAACACTTCCTGATTCTGTGCCAGGCACACGATCTTATTTATGTATAAGCCTGTTGTTGCAGACACTGTGTCAATCCATCTGGTAGAGGGTTTTCCTTTTTTTGTTGACCTGCCACTCTCCCAAACATGATGTCTTTTTCCAGGGATTGTTCTCTCCTGGCTACATGTCCAAAATATGTAAGACATAGTCTGGCCATCCTTGCTTCCAAGGAGACTCTGGTTGTACTTCTAGGACAGATCTGTTGGTTCTTTTGGCAGTCCATGGTATATTCAATAGACATCTCCAGCACCTTAGTTCAAAAGCATCAATTGATGCTTTTGAATCTCAGATTAGAGGGAATAATTATGTATTTTTCTAATACACATTAAGTAATCCATAACTGTCTAAACAATAGTGCTTGGCCCTGTGGACTACCTACAATCATTTTGCTTAGCTCCTGTGCCATGCACCCACTATTTAGGGAAGCATGGGCCTTCTGGATGTGTTCCAAACTTTTGAGTACATTCATATACATGAAAATGCAAAAGCTACCAAGGGGTACACAGTCTCCAACTTAGGAGAGTTCAACTTACAATTTTTTCCTTTTACAATGGTGTCGAAGTAATTCACATTCAGTAGAAGCCATAGTTCAATTTTGAATTTTAATCTTACCCCAGGCTGGCGATCTATTGCCTGGTACTCTCCAGTGGTACTGAGCAATGGCAGCAGCTGCAGCTCCCAGCCAACCATGGGATTCCGTGGGAAACAGCCTGTACTCCACAGTGGACTGTCCTGCCAGGCTATGATGTCAGGTAGGTGGTGGTGGTTGTTAGGTGCCATCCGAGTCAGTGTCAGACTCACGGTGACCCTACATACAACAGGCGAAATAGTATTGTCAGTGCTTCTCTGCTGTTCATAGGGTTTCAATGGCAGATTGATTTTGGGAGTGGGTTGCCTGGTCCTTCTCCCTCAGGTAGGTTAGGTGGAATAAATTCATTTGTTGTTGTTGTTAGGTGCCATCGAGTCGGTATCCGACTCATAGCGACCCTCATGGGGTTTTCAATGGCTGACTGTTTCGGGATTTCCTTGGGAGTGGATTGCCAGGCCCTTCTCCCACTTTTGCGGTGCTGGGAATTGAACTCGGGACCTCAGAGACTGCAGCACAGCTCTCTACCTACTGAGCTAAATCCCAGCTCCTTAAATTCATTTAGAGTTAACAATATTTCCAATTTATGTTGGATTTATCTGAACATAACACTGGAATAAGTAGAAGTGTCCCTGTATAGTAAAAACTCTCCCACTCTCTCTGCCAACCAGGTCTCCTTTCCAGGGAGAACCACCATTGTCAGTGTCTGTGTGTCCCTTCAAGGGAAGGTCTGTTTCATATATGAGGAAACACACACACACACACACACAAACACACACACACAAACACACACAAAAACACACACAAACACACACACACAAACACACGCACACAAACACACACACACACACACACACACACACACACACACATAAAACATACATGGGAAGTCGGGCACGGTGGCACACACCCGTAATCCCAGTGACTCAGAAGGCAGAGGCAGGAGGATCGCAAGCTCCAGACCAGAGGCAGTCTGCATAACTTAGCGAGACCCTGTCTCAGAAAGCAAACGACAACAACAACAACAACAACAACAACGGGGGCCCAGGGGTGCAGTTCAGCGGTCCAGCACTTGCAAAGCATGCAAGCGTGAGGCCCTGTGTTCAACCCCAGCACCACAAAGCAAACAAATGAAAAACCCAAATGGGAACATATCAGACATGCTCTGCCAACTACTCTTATGAGTTAGCAATATACCTTAGAGCTTGTTGTATATCAGAATATTCAAAACCTCCATATTTTTGAAGGCTGTTTTATATTCGCCTGCCTCATTCTTCAACCAATCCCTAACCAGTGGGCATTAAGGTGGTTCCCAATATTTTGATATTATAAATGCTGTAGCATGAATAATCTTCCATTTGCCATATTAATGATATAACAGCTTTTGACTGTGTTGAAAAACATTTCTCCCGTCTGGAGTAATATCCATGAAATTGCAGGGTAGATGGACTAATTACCACTTATTCTGAAACCTAAATCATACCTTTCAACAGTTTTAGGGGGCTACAAAAATCAGGTGTGGATTAGAATGGCATGTGGATTGAATTCACAGTCTAGAGCTAGGTCTAGAGCTCCCCATCTCAAATTCAACCTGCACAAGATTCTAATCTGCATCTGATTCTTTAGTCCCCCCAAATTGTTAATGACTAGAGTAGAGTAGAGCCCCTGTGACCTCCTTTTGCTGATGTGACATGACTCAAAATGAGAAGAAAACACAGTGGCTGCAACACTGGGCTCAAACATACAAAGACTGTGTGGATGGTATAGTGTTGAGTAATGTTTGTTCTGTTGTACTTAGGGTTGCTGTGATGTGGATCTAACTGTTGTTGTTAGGTGCTGTCTGGCCAGGTCCAACTCATAGGGACCCTCATAGGGTTTTCAATGGCTGATTTTTTTGAGATTGCTTTGGGAGTGGGTTGCCATGCCCTCCTCCCATCTTTTCAGTGCCTGGGGATCGAACCCAGATCCTCAGAGAGTACAGTGCAGCACTCCACCAACTGAGCTAAACCCGAGACCTTGGATCTGACTAGATAGCACCTAATAACAACAAATTCACCATACCTCTTCATTTTTTATGCTGAGAAAATAATCGAAGAAGCTGGACTTTATGAAGAATGTGGCATTATAATTGGAGGGAGACTCATTAACAACCTGCATTATGCAGATGACACAACTCTGCTTCCTGAAAATGAAGAGGATTTAGAACATTTATTGATGAAGATCAACGATCATAGCCTTCAATATGGATTGCGACTCAACACCAAGAAAACAAAAATCCTTACAACTGGGTCAGTAAGCAATTTCATGATAAATGGAGAAAAGATTGAGGTTGTCCAAGATTTTGCTTTATTTTGTTCTACAATCAACATGCGTGGAAGCAGCAGTCAAGAAATCAAAAGACACATTGCATTGGGGAAAGCTGTAGCAAAAGACCTGTTAAGAGTGCTGAAAAGTAAAGATGTCACACTGAAGATGAAGGTGCACCTGACTCATGCCATGGTATTTTCATTCGCATAATATGGTTGTGAAAGCTGGACATTGAATAAGGGAGACAGGAGAAGAATAGATGACTTTAAATTATGGTGCTGGAAACAAATATTAAGTATACAATGGACTGCCAAAAGAACCAACAGATCTGTCCTAGAAGAAGTGCAACCAGAGGGCCCCTTGGAAACAAGGATGGCTAGATTATGTCTTATGTGGTGTTGGAGATTGAACTCAGATCCTCAAAGACTGCAGAGCAGTGCTCTACCAACTGAGCTAAACTTCAGCCCTTAATCGCCTTTAGCACATTTTTATCAGCCAAGGAAGAAGCTCCGTAGGTGTTAGCAGTCATTCACAATTTCTCCCTTTTCCCTACCTGTCCTTTCTCCCCACCATCTGATCCAAGGCAATCATTTTCCAGCTTTCTGCTTCTGTATATATTTGTCTACTCTAGATTATTTAATTCTCTCCTGTTATTGTTGTTGTTGTCGTTAGGTGCTGTTGAGTCAGTGTCTGACTCATAGCGACCCTATGTACTACAGGCGAAACACTACTGTCAGTGCTTCTCTACTGTTCATAGAGTTTTTGATGAGAGATTGATTTTTGGGAGTGGGTTGCTGGGTCCTTCTCCCAATTCTCTCCTAGCTAACTATAATTATATACCCTTTGACTAATATCTCCCCATCCCCCTGCTGCCCTAACTTCCCAGGACTCTTTCCCTCCATTCTTAAACTGAAACCACATTCCTTGAAATGGTGGACAAAGTCCTGTGATCTGGCCCTTGCTTCACCCTGTTCTTCTTTTTACTTTCTCCAGCCACAGGGGTCTCTTTATTGGTCCTTGGACACACAAAGTTCCCCTCTTAGAGGGTCACATTGCCCATTGCCTCTGTCTCTTCTTCTACCAGATCCTCACCCAGCTCCTTGGGTTCATTCAAGTCCTGCTTGACACTCACATCCTCAGGCCCTCCCCAACCACAGCTGACCACCACTTTCAACTCTTCAGGCCTTCAAAGCACACGTGGGTCCTTAACTTGATGTTGATCTTTGTCTCTCGACCCCATTAAACTCTATAATCCATAAGGACAGAGATGTTATTCATTACTGTGTCCCCTGTCCTAAGATTATGCTTAGTACATACTAGGTGCTTAACAAATATTTGTCAACTGGAAAACAAAGGACTTTGGTGCCCAGTGCAGAGCCAAGAATATTTCTGAGATTTAGCAAATGTTAGCAGAGGATTGGAGAGATGAAAAGAAAAAAGGAGAAATGAAGGAAGGAAGGAAGAAAGGAGAGGGAGGGAGGGGGAAGGGAGGGAAGGAGGAAAGAAGGGAGGAAAGAAGGAAGGAAGGAAGAGAGGATAAGAAGGAAAAGAAGGAAAGAAGGAAGAAAGAAGGAAAAGAAGGAAAGAAGGAAGGAAGGAAAAAGGGAAGGAAGGAAGGAAAGAAGGAAGGAATGAATATGAGAAAGAGGTCAAGAGGATTCTTTGAGTTGTCATGTCTTTAGTGAGCTATAATTTATATACCACAAATATGTTGATGGTAAGTGTGCAGTTCTGTGCTTTACTAAATTTCTACAGACCTCATATGGTCTTCTCTGCCTGTCTTCCTCCATATGTTGATCATCCTTTTTCAGGTTCATTCATGTCTTTGTGTGCACTCACGGCTTGTGCCTTTTCCTTGCTGGGTATTACTCCATTCTATGGAGTATACACCTTGTTCATCCATTCAGGGGTTGATGGGTGTTTGTATTACTTCCAGTTTGGGGCTATTATGAAGAATGTTGTCATGATTTCCATGTACAGATTTTAGTGTGGATATAGGTTCTCAGATCTCTGGGGTAGACACTTAGCCACAGAATTGCTGAGTCATACAGTAAGTATATGAGGATTTTTACATCCTAAGACACAGTGTAGTTTTAGAGTCTCTCCGAAGGTCTGGAAGAAAATGCTCCAAACATGTTGTTATCAGGTGCCATAGAGTCAGGGTCCAACTCCTAGTGACCATATATACTGTTAAGCAGGACCTGTTACAAAATGGGACTTTCTACAAGATGGTGGTTTCTTCTACCCACAATGCCCCAGCCCTCAAACCCTATCAAAGCTACCCTCCAGAACCTGGCCTAAAATCTGTCCCAGGACCCACAACTGATGATTACATCCTTTTCCCTCCCATAGCCTATCAGAACCCTTCGCGCACCCTCTTTCTACCTATCCCGATACAAAGCGATGGCTACCCCTCCCACTTTTGCCCCTAGAGCCCATAAAAACCTCACCACTTTCGTTGTTGCCACTGCTGTTCTCTCCTTTGTTAGAGGCAGCCCTAATATCTTCTGCTCAATAAAGGAATGATAGAGTTTTTGTGTTTTGATCTCATATCTGATGTGTACAAGAGAACGAAGCCCTCCCAACACTGTGCCATGCCCAGGACTTATGTCAGTGTCTCTGCTATTCATAGGATTTTCAATGACTGATTGTTTCAGGATTGTTTCAAGAGGGGCCTGCCGCATCCTTCTCCCATTTTTGTGGTGCTGCGGATCGAACCCAAGGACCTCAGAGAGTCCAGAGCAGTATTCTACCAACTGAGCTAAACTCCTTCCAAAAGTGGCAGAGTAAAATGCCTGTAAAGCTCAGTCTGAGTAGCAAACTGGGCTCCAAGTCCCAAGCACACGACCAATCCATTATGCCTGTGTTTGAAGTCCATTTGTGGCTGTGTTTGATGTATTGTCTGTGGGGAGACGGTGGAATTTGCCAGCCTTCAGACTAACAACTGAGTCTAATTTTTCACCCAACAATTCTAAAGAAGTTTCTTCTTGGCAAAGGTTTGAGCGAGGGACATTTGATGAAACTGATTGTGGCAAAATGATGCAGGAAGAGTGGACGGATTCTTTACCAACTGAAAGGTGCAGACAAAAGGTGAGTGACAGGCAGCCAATGAACTCAACCATGGGGTCTGCCTCCCTGCTGCCAAGGCTCCTCCACCTTTGTCACCATGCTCAACAGCAGAGGTCTTGAAACCTGGGCCCCACTACCCTGCCCAGTGTGGCCCGAGAAATCTCACTTCAGGTTTTGAACCTTGGTTTATGAGGAGGACAGTCATTGGGTGTCAGATCCCACCTGGGCTCAGGTAACACTTACAGAAAGCACCAAGGTTTTCACTCCTTGCTTTGCCCAAGACAGCCCACTTTGCTCTATTCCAAAGCCTTCACTCCATGAGGGGCTGACCTCGAGGTGGGAGCCTCAGAGCATGGACCTAGGCCCTGCCCCCTGCTGACCCCGTGAGAAAATGCAGTGCTTACCACAGCTGTCCTTGGACATCTTTTGTCACATGGGATTGCTATTGCCCTGGGCTATAATTTTGGCTTCAAAAGTCACTCCCTGATATTCCCGATTGAACGATGCCCACTTGAAAAACTACAACAGCAGACTGAATGCAGAGCTTCTCAGGAGATTTGGGTGAATAAATCGTCTCTCGGATGGGCTCCCACTTTTCTGCAGAGAAAAAGGACACCAAGGGAATGATCAGCCAAGCGGGCAGATGTTTTTAGGAGTTGTTTGATGTGACAGGAGTTCACGCTGATCAAAAGAGTAACGGAGGCTGTCTTGCAGGTGTGATGGATCGGGAGCATCCAGGTGACGTGAGGCAGGAGTGGGAGAAAGAGAAGGGGCCTCCTGACTCTGAGGAGAGGGCTGCTAAGAGTCTGGGACAGAAATTGCGCCCTGACAATAGAGCTTTGGGGGCTCAGGGACTGTCCCGGTCCACTTTGTGTTGTATTTGCATTATACCTGATGCTGAGTGATGTATAAAGAAAATAGGTTGCCGGGCGTGGTGGCGCACGCCTGTAATCCCAGGGGCTCGGGAGGCGGAGGCAGGAGGATCGCAAGTTCGAGACCAGAGGCAGTCTGCATAACTTAGCGAGACCCTGTCTCAGGAAGTAAAAACATGTGCTGAGGGTACAGCTCAGTGGTCCAGCACTTGCAGAGCATGCAGGCTCGAAGCCCTGGGTTCAACCCCCAGTACTGCAAAAAAAAAAAAAAAAAGAAAAGAAAAGAAAAGAAAAGAAAGAAAAGAAAACAGGTTTATTCAGCTCACAATTTTGGAGGCTGAGAGTCCACAGTCAGACAGCTACATCACTTTGACCTCTGCGGAGGCCCTTCTGGCTGCATCACAGTGTGGTTAGATTAGGTGCCCTCGAGTCGTGTCCGAATCGCAGTGACCCTTATAGGGTTTTCAATGGCTGATTGTTTCGGGATTGCCTCAGGAGTGGATTGCCACGTCCTTCTCCTATTTTTGTGGTGCTGGGAATCGAACTCGGAACCTCAGAGATTGCAGAGCAGCACCCTACCAACTGAGCTAAATCACAGCTCCCACAGTGTGGTAGAGAAATAAAAAGGGAAATGGCCACGTGCAGAAGGGACCAAAGTGTGGTGGCCTCACTTCATAACAACTCACTTTCAAGAGAACTAACCCAGTACTGGGAGAGGTACTTTAATCCCTTCTGAGTGTGGTGCTCCCGTAACCCAATCACCCTCCACTAAACCCTGCTCCATAAAGACGCACCCCTTCTCAATACTATTACATTGGAGACCTAGCTTCCAACACAAGAAACTTTGGGGCACCCTCAAACCACAACTAAATCATAGCAGACACAAAGTTGGGTGCACCTAAGGAGAGAGCAGCATCTGGCTCATTTTGCATATCACAAAATGGCACAGCATCAATCCTGGCTTCTGCTCAGGAGCCATGGTGGGAATGCAGCACTAGCTGGGCACTTGTCCAGATGAACCTGGATTCAAATCCTGGATCTGATCTTCCTTTAGGCAAGTTACTTCATCTGCCTACACCTTGGCTTTCTCATCTTTAAAATGGACTTATCAATGTTATTGTTGTTGTTAGGTGCTGTCCGACTCATAGCAACCCTCATAGGGTTTTCAATGGCTGATTGTTTTGCGATTGCCTCTGGAGTGGATTGCCACGTCCTTCTCCCATGTTTGCAGTGCTGGGAATTGGACCTGGGATCTCAGAGACTACAGAGCGGTGCTGTACCAACTGAGCTAAATCCCAGCCCTGGACTTATCAATAGTGGCTACTTACTATGTGCAGTGTGATGAGTCATGGGTCAGCCCATGGAGAGTGTTTCTATGGGTATGTAGATAGTATTTGCTGCCCGTTGGATGTTATTTGACAGATTGCTATGGATTTCCAGCTTTAGAGAATACTTGTTGACAGCATTCCTGACTTATAGATCAGTGTTTTCAAAGTGGCCCCAGCAAGAGCTGATAAGAAATGGCCCCTGAGGTGGGGCCTGGGGAACACATACCCTGGAAGGACCAGTTGAGAATTCCCTGCGAAGCCCTATGGGTGAGGCTTTTGCCTGGAGCAAGGAGGGCAAAATTACCACTGTTAGCAATGACCTCATCAGACTCAGAGCTTTGGGCAGACAAGGCCGGGGAAATATGGGCTCCCCCAAGAAGAGGCTGTGATCCTCCTGCCTCCACCCCTCAAGTTGCTGGGATTACAGGTGTGTGCCCTGGTGCCCTGCACAATCATTATTTTCTCATGCAACTCAAAAAAAAAAAAAAAAGCCACTTCAGCCACAGTGCCTTGTTGGTGGTGGTGGTGGTGGTGCCATCGAGTTGGTATCCGACTCATAGAGACCTTACATACAACAGGGGAAACACCATTGTCAGTGCTTCTCTGCTGTTCATAGAGTTTTCAATGGCGGGTTGATTTTTGGGAATGGGTTGCTGGGTCCTTCTCCCAAGCCTACAGCACCTGGTGTTCCAGGCAGTCTCCCATCCAAGTACTAACCAGGCCCCACCGTGCTTAGCTTCTGAGATCTGACAGGATCAGATGCCACAGGGCTACAGCTGCAGGTCAGCAGTTTTTATAGGGTTTACTAAGTAATTGCTGAGAACAAATGGGTGGGAAGTCCCCAACCACTCCTCCATACTTGGAGGCTTTGGGATGAAGCCTTCCATTCTCAGCGGAGGCTGGCACTCTCATAAGGCAGGAGTCAGTGCCCTCTGATCATCAGAGACAACAAATGTTTGTTTTTCCCATCCCCACCCAATTCCCTGACACCGTGTGGGTGTCCACTGATTCAGTTCAATTCCGACGTTGACGGCCCAGGATTACAGCCAAGCCTGTAGCTCCGAGGCTCAGCCCACATGTCTGCCCTGTGTCCAACACCAGCCACAAACAGGGTGCCCAGGTTTACCTGCACTTCTGCCTAGACAACTGCAAATCCAGAGGTTCCTATAACTCCCATCCGGTTAAGTCATTCACAGAACTCAAGAAGGCTCTACTCATATCGACGGATTCACCACAGGAAGAGACATCCAGAACAAGGTGTGAAGGTGGCAGGGACGCCCTCTCCAGGGGAACACCAATGTGTCCACCAGCCTGGCAGCTCTCTGAGACTCACTGGTCAGTTTTTATAATTCCTGGAGGGAGATGGGGCGGGGTTCCCTGCCCCCACCATTAACCACACGTTTGGTCTTTCTGGGGACCAGCTCTGGTCCTAAAGCTATCAAGAAGCTCCAGTCTGAGTTACCTCCTTACTATGAAGTCAACTAAGGTAGAAAAGGTCCTATTACCTGTTTTTTGTCAATAAAGTTTTATCGGAACACAGCCACACCCATTTGTCTGTACATTGTCTACAGTAGCCACTTTCCCATTGCAACGACAGAATAGTGTAGTCATCATAGAAATTGTATGGCCCACAAAACTGAAAATATTTCCCATCCACCGCTTTGAAGAAAAGTTTGCCGAGCCCCCTCCTAAAGGGTGAAGTCCCAAGAATGTCTGCGCACAGCTAGCAGCCCCAGAAGATGGCTACCCAGGAGACTGTGGAGCTTGGCAGGAGTGTGAGGCCTCTCCCTGTTCCCCTCGGGGTTCCTCATGGAGAAACTGTGTCTCTGAACAACTACAGTCAGGTGGGAGGAGTCAGAGGGTCTGCTCAGCAACAGCCAGCTCCAGGCACACCCTGCCACCTACTCCCACAGCTCCAGCGCACACATTTAAATGCAGGTCTACAGCCCAAGGCCCGGACTCTCTATTTCTCATCTTCCTATGCTACTGCCCATTTGTCAAAGCTCAACTCCTCATACAATGAACAAACACAACTTTAATTGGCTCCAACAATGTCCCAGGCACTGAGCATCCCTGCTGTTCCAGAATCTTCGGTATAGAGGGGGGGACAGATCAGGAGCTAGGTAACCCCAGGAAGGTTCACAGTAGGAGCATGCTGTGGCGGCTACTGCCATCCCTAACCCACCTTTGTGGCATCAAGAAAAGCTTACTGGAAGCGGGGGTGTCAGAAATTAGTCCAAAAGGATGACCAGGAATGAGTCAATCTAATAGATTAGGAAGCAGAATGTAACAGAAGCAGCACGTGCACAGGCCCAGAGGTGGAGAGAGAACAGTCCTAGGTGTCAGCTGAAAGGCTAGGTAGGAGATTGCAGCATTCACAACACAGACCTTGCTGGGCTGACAGGGATTCTCTTCGTAAGTGCAGTGCAGATGAGTGGGGAGAACTTAAGGGGCATTGGTAAATGACCTTGTCTGTGTGTATCTCAGCAACTAAGTTGTAAGTGCTTTACGGTGAGGGATCTTTTTCTTTCCCCATCTCTGCGCTCCTAGTCCATTTCACCATAGCCAGCGTTGAACGAGTGCTAAGTGCTAAGCTCAGTGCTAAGCACTAAACATTTCCCAGGTCAGGATTCTGGCCCCCATTTGGTCTTTGATGATTCACTCTGGGCCCCTGGCCGAGTCACGTCATTGGTGCCCAGCTTCTGCTGGGCCAGCAGAGGATGGGAAAGACAGGATTCACCTCAAGCAGCAAGTTAGCAAGAAAGCCAGGGCTGGCAACCATCTGCTCTGCTAGCGCCAGGGCCTCCTTCCCACCTGATCCCTCACAGGGCAGATCGATGAGGACTTCTGCTGTGTGGATGAGCTTCACATCCTCTATCGGGTTCGCATATTTATTTTCAGGGAGCCAGTCAATTCATCTCAAGATGTCATTCTCCCGAGCCAAGGCGAGGGTTGATAACAAGAAAATCACAAGTGAAAGAACGGAGTCTTTAACAGTTGAATTTTCTTGTCTCTGTTCCCAGACCTGGTAGGAAAGCTGTATAGAGCAGACAAAGCTCAGGTCTCCCCGAAGCTGAAATCCATGCACCTCCCTGTTGAGAGGAGATTCTGGGTATGATCTTTGCTTGATCCAGGTCTTGGGATGTGCCCCACACAGAGGCCTCCAGGACAGAAGGCCTTGGTCTGGCGGTGTTTTAGGAGGACCCTTACCAATTTGGGGTGCTTAGCTGATTGGAAAAGTGACAAGAATCTTAAACCTCTCCCTCCTTTCCTTCTTTTTCTTCTTCCCTGAGATGCGACAGGCCTGTAAGGAAAACCTCAGCTCTCCCCATGCCTGTCACCTGTACTGATCAGCAGAAATCAAGCAGGAACAGATAGGGCATAGTCTGCGCTGTGACATCAGAAATAGCACAAAGGAACTGGGCCACTTTCCAGTTAAAAGGTCCCAGAGAGCCCACAGTTTCCTGTCTCCCAGTACCAACCCCCTTCTAGAGAATCAATGTTTTATTTTTGCTGGAGCTTAAATTCACATTCAAGTCCCCATTGCATCATAAAATATGCCTCATGCATCTGCACAGATTCACCAAATGTATTACCAATTTTTGCTTTTGTTTTTCCGTAAAGATCTATCTTAGTGCAATATTGCTCCATCTCCATTAAAGCACCGCCTTTAAAGATTATCTCTGCACAACACTCTTTAAGTGCCTGCAATTTAATTCCCTTTGTCAGTTGGAAAACTCTGAAACTGAAGGATGGGGATGATTTAGTGAGCACCTACTATGTGCCACGTCTCTTACTCAAGGACAAACTGTATGGTTTAGGATATAAGTTGGTTGCTAAAACAGAGACTGCCAAATAACAGTGGTAAAATGAATTTTATTTCCTTCTCATTTAATGGTCTGAGAGTAAGGAACCCAAGGTTGATGTGGAGGCTCTATGATGTCATAAGTCCCAGGTTCCTTTTGTCTTGTTGTTTTACCCTCTTTGGGTGTTGCTTTTATTCAAAGTGGTTCATTTCTACGTTCCAGCCTGCTGTGCAAGGAATGGAGACAAAGAATGTTTCTTTCCTTTAGATGGTGCAGCTGTACATTTCCCAGGAGCCACAGCTTAGTCACCTGACTATCCCCAGCCACAAAGGAGGCTGGGAAATGTAGTCTCTCATTCAAGTGGCATGAACCCAGTTAGAAATCAGAGGTTCTATTACTACAAGAAAAGACGATAATGGATATTGGGGTGCCTTACAAGTTGATCCTAAATGAGATCAGATCTCAAGATTCTTGAACTTATAAGAAGAATAGGCTGAACATGAAATGGTCTGAGAGAGGCACAGCCTCACCTAAACTGGGGCGCATGTGCCTCATTTATGATTGAATATGAAATAACTCCAAATATTGGATGTGGATTTTCCTGTCTAGGGTGATGACACCTTGTGGGTTGAAGCAGGAGACAAGGGTTCTGAAAAGAGACCTTACGTGGGAATGATGGGAAACTGATTCTGTTCTCTTAACTACTCCCGGGTTGGCTCAGTCTCCACCGTGCAGAGACACTGATGTACTTCTGGTCAGAAGAGGACAGAACGCAGGCCCAGCCACGGAGCAGCAGGCTGGGAGGGAGAAACGAAGCTAATCAGCTAAGAGACCTTGAAGACACACTGGGACCTGTGCTGTCATCATACATTATTCTGCTTTGCATCCTCTTAAACTTTCCCATATTATCAATTTAACAAAACTGTTAAAAGCTACCTGGTGGTCTCTATTTTTTTGTGGGTAGTGAAGGCAAAGCGTCTGCCCCACGTTTAGGATGAAGGAGACTTGCCACTCTGGCCTTCCTTCAAATCCTCAAATCCAGTACATCCCCTGCTCTCGGGGCCTTTGCACTGCCTTTGCTTTATGTGGAACGTCTTTCTCCACCACCTGTGCCTGCACAGAGCTGTTCACTCTGGGGTGTTACGTAGAATGTCATTTCCTCAAGAAAATTCTCCTAGACTCCACTAACGCTCACCCAAGTAGGTTCTTCCCCACACTCTTTCATAGCTCCTCTATTTGTTTACTTTTATTACTATAACAAGATACCCAAGGCAGGCTAATATTATAAAGAGAAGAGGTTTATTTAGTTTATAGTTTTGGAAACTGAAAGTCCAAACACCATGCCATGGGCTCTGGCGAGGGCTCCTGCTAACTGTGTCACCTCATGATAGATGGCAATGGTGGGAGCAGATGACATGAAACAGGAAGCTACAGAAGCTGTAATCCCACAATCCTTTCCAAGGGCACACCTCCAATGACCTAATGACCTCCCACTAGGCACCACCTCTTAAAGGTCCCACCACCACACTGGGAATGAAGCTTCTAACACACAAAACTCTAAGGGACCTACTGCATCCAAATCTTACAAATGCTCTATTTATGGTTTGCAATGATATATATATAAATATATATATATATGTATATGTATATGTATATGTATATATATATATATATATATATATATATATTCCCCTTGAGACTGTCTGATCAGTATCTTTCTCTCCCATTAGACTATAAGTACCACAGGGACAGGAACTATGTAGGCGGAAAAATTACAGAACGAATTTTCCCACTTCTGAATATCCAGCACCTAGGACAGCGCCTCTGACGTGGCAGGTGCACAATCAATCTTGTTAAATGGATAAGAACTGTAACCCATGTCTGAGGCTAGAGCAACACAAGTCATCAGTAGCGGGCAGCTCTGGCCACCAGAGTATGGAGCCCCTGAGTGACACTGGTAAGGAGGCATCCTTACCACAAAGACAGAAACACTGCCAGCTAAAAGGGGTCATGTAGGAGCCACTCAGAAATACTCAAGAAGATACAGGAAGGGAGAAGGGATGGAACCTGGTGGGTTCTCACGTTCCCAACATCTGGATTGCACATCTGGAGATGACCTCATCTGATTTTCTAAGCACCCCATGGGGGTGGGTATTTTTATCCCCAATAAATAGATGTGAAAACTGAGGTTCAGAAATGTTGGGAAATCACCAAGGTCATAGAGTGAGTAAATGGAATCAGGATTCAAACTCAGTTCTTTACACTTCCAGAGATGACCCTCATGTGACACATCCACTTTGCTTCCAGAAAAGCAAAAGGAAATGAAGAAAAAGAAATACCCCACAAAGGTGAAAAAGAAATACCCCACAAAGGTCAGTTCATTGCGGTGACTTGATGACGAATGTGTCTGGCTGATGGCTGCTCCTCGAGGACTTTCCTTCTGCATGAACGCTTCCTCGGCTGAGTTCTCCCAGCCCATTCTCTCAGCTTCTGCTATTTACACTTGACCCTGGCTGCTTTTCATGAAGTTTGATCTCAGATACGCTCTCAGGTTTCCAATCTGTGAAGATTGCTATTGGGGCTCCCCTGAGCTGCCTCTCCCAGCCTAAATGGGATTTTTTCTTCTCCCTTTACTCACATAACAAACATGTTTTAGAATCCTGTCCTCTGACCGCACAGTGGTTTATTTATGCCTCACAAAGGAGGCATCCCAGCAGAATGCCCTGAAAAGGACCCAGGCTCTGCAAGGGCAGTTTGGGTCTATATTGTCAAAGCTTCTACAATGTGCATCTTTTCTATCCAGCACTTCCACTGGGGGAGGTTTATCTTACCAACATAATCTGACGGATGTGCAAATGTGTCAGATCAAATACTTTTATTTGTAGAAATGTTTATGATAGTAAGAAATGGAAACAACCAAATATCCACTAATAGGGGATTGTTTCAATAAACAGAGGTATGTCTATGTATAAATGATGTTATACAAGTTCATCATTTAAAATGACAATGTAGAGTTTTACTGAGGATGAAAAATGCTCAGAGAGAAAAGCCAGATTCAGAAGCAAACTGTGTAATATAACTTCTTTCTGTTAAAATAAAGATTTATTTATTTATCCAACAAGATATATTGAGTGGTTGCTATTTGTCAGATTCTATGCTAAAAACTGAGGATAGAGTAATGAACAAAATGTTATTTATTGGAGTATCATCACTCCATAGACCATTCCCTTTTGGTGTGTTAAACAGATTTCTATCACTATAATGAAATGCCTGGGATAATTAGCTTATAAAGAGAAAAGGTTTGTTTAGCTCACAGTTTTAGAGTTTCCCATCTGAGATGAGGCAGACCCATTGCTTTGGCCCTCTGGTGGACATGCTAGCTGACAGTAACAGGGAGTCATGTCAGAGCAAACTACTCACCTCACAGCCAGGAAACAGAAAGAGGAAGAGGCTTGGTCCTTACAATTCCCTTCAAGAGTATGCCTCCAATGACCTCCTACTAGGCCCCACCTCCTAAATGTCCCATCACCTCCCAATAACACCAGACTGGGGACCAACCAAGCCTTTAGCACTTGTGCTTTTCAGGGACACTTATGCAAATCTTAACATCTGTTGATCACTTAGGTCAATGGCTCAAACTCTCTAAGCCTCAGTTTCCCCATCTATAAGAAAAGTGTGGGTCATGGCGACTATAGTTAATAACAATATATTGTGTACTTGAGAATTGCTAAGAAAGTAGATTTCAAGTATTCTTACTTTGATCTCATGTATTCTTACTCTGTCACTATTTCTTTGAGTATTTTGATCTGGGCAAGAAGTAATACATTATTGATAAATATGCATAGTAATGCATATGTAAAATAGCTTGGCCTAGTAACTCCATGATGTATACATCAAAACATCATGTTATATACCATAAATATATACATGTGAATCCATTAAATTGTACACTAATTAAAAGAATTATTAGTAAAGAATTTTAAAACTTAAAAAATATTTTTCAAAAAAATATAATAATAGTAATATACACAATTATAGAAAGGTCAAACGTGTGAGGCTGATGTAAGAATAGGAGAGCCTGGCAAACATAAGATATGTTTATCACATCAAAATTTAACTCCCAGTGCTCCCAACCTACCAGGGAGTACTGGGATTTTATGTAAGACCCTGAGGCTGCAGCTCAAATTCTAGTCTCAGCACAACCATTAGATATCTGTACAACCCAAGGTAATATAAATCACTTTGACCAATTGGTCAGTCATTAAACAATCATGAACACTGACAATGTGCCTCACTGTAGCCTATAAGGTTCTTTGTCTCCTAGTCCCTACCACCCTCCCTAGCTTCTACTCGTACCATCCCTTCCTGACACTGGCCAGACATGCCTGCAAACCCCAAGTTTGCCCCCATCTCAGAGCCTTTGCTCTTTTTCTTCTTCCTGGGGCACTGGATGCTTCCTCCAGTCTGCTCTCAGTTTGAATATCTCCTCTCAGAAAGGTCTGAGCACCCCAGTGCATCCTGAGCCTTCTGCCTATCCCTCCACTTTACTCCCTCAGTAATTCTCACTCTCTGACATGATCAAATTCTTTTTCTTATTTACTACCTATCTTTCCTGCTACAGTGTCGGCTTAGTAAGAGCCAGGATCTACCTGGCTTGTTTAGTTCTTGCTGGACCTCAGCTCTTAGAACTGCACCAGTCACAGAGCAGGTAGTTAATAAATATTTATAAGATGAATTGGCTGGCTTTTAGCTCAGCTGGTAGAGAACTGCTCTGCACTCTCTGAGGACATGAATCCAATCCCCAGCACCACAAAAATGAGAGAAGGATCAGCCATGGAAAACCCTAGGAGGGTCACTGTGAGTCGGACCTGACTCGATGGCACCTAACAACAACAACATCAGATGGATGAGGGAAGGAGGGAATGAATGAATGGGGGGAAGGGTGGATATGGCTGGCATTGTGCTAACGCAGAGGTTACAAGAGCGAGAAAGGCCCAGATCAGCTTTCCTGATGACCCCCTAAGGATGCCTCCTCTCTCCCTCCCCCAGCAGGGGATGATCCTCAGCCCTGTCTTACCTGACAATTACTTGGTGTTATGAAACCAGCCTTCACTTCGATATGCACAGCGCCCTATTAGATCCCTTCTCCAGGCCACTCCTGTGCCAGAGTGCTGAGCAATTATGCTTTAGAGTCTACAATGGCTCCACATTTTGATTAAATGCTTTCCTGGCCTTTAAAATTCCAGGCCAACTGATGAGGCTGTCCCCGGTACGGCACCGGCCAGCCTGGTGATTGACCGAGATGGACCTTGTCCCTTTCTTCCTTTGCAGCTGTTTCCTTGAGGATTTTGATCTGGGCAGGAAGTATGACATTATTGATTTGCTTTGCTCCACTCAACAACGGCCTCATCTGCAAGAGCCGGGATCTTTATGGCTTCAATAATTTCCTGGAGTGCAGAGAACTCTTTTATAGTTTTGCTTGACATTTGGCAATTCTGTAAATTTTTTATGGACTCGGAGGTTAAGTTTGGTCTCTTGCTCCCTGGCTCACTGGGACGTCTGCTCACGCTCTAGGAAAGAGCTTGACCTTTCTGTACCCAGCCATGGCCTGCCCCACCCTGATATTTTACAGGAGGGGCGAGTGAGAAAGACAGAGGCAAAAGCAGAATTCTAGACCTGTTCATGTTCTCTACGTTTTTTTACCTAAAAGAAAAAAAATGAGCTAAGAAAGGTTTAGTGACTTTCCTAAAATAACACAGCCGACAAGTGAGAAATACTCTTCTGCTTCTGGAACGGTCCCTGGCGCTGGCTCCTGGCCTCCTAGGTACAAAGTAGGGTTGACTTCTCTTTCCCCTAAGGCCACGTGACTTGCTGTGGCCAAGGAAATGTGAGTGGGAGTAAGCTGGATCGTTTCTAAGCGGAAGCCCTAAAAAGCTGGTGCATAACTCATCCATCCTGTCCTTCCCACCCCTGGCTGCTGGCGGCTACATCAACCTGCAATGGCAAATGACGATGGTGAGCCAAGAACAACATGTGATGTGAGGATAAATCTGTAATTCTAAATGCTAAGGTTCAGGACTGGCCAGGCATGGTGGTGCATACCTGTAATGCCAGCCCTCGGGAGTCTGAGGTGAGAGGATCCCATGTTCAAGGCCAGCCTCAGCCACATAGGGAGTTCCAGGTCAGCCTGGGCTACTTAGGGAGACTCTGTGTAAAAACAACCAACCAAGCCAAAACAAAACACAGCAAAAGATTCAGGGCTGCTTCTTACTGCGTCAGAACCTACCTCATTCTAACTGACATAGCCTCCAATTCCAGAGCCCCCCAGGTAAGATGATTTGAAAATCTGAAGGAGATGATTTTGGCTGGGTGATTTGGAAGACTGGGGCAAGGAGAGAACCTGAAAACTGAAGTTGCTTTAACATCTCAGATTTCTGATTTATTTGTTGTTAGGTGCCGTCAAGTTGGGTCCAACTACTAGCGACTCTATGTACAACAGAAGGAAATGCTATTCAACACTGTGCCATGTCTGGCACTATGTCAGTGCTTTACTGCTATTCATAGGGTTTTCAATGGCAGAGTGTTTGGGGATTGTTTTAGGAGTGGGTTGCCAGGTCCTTCTCCTGTTTTTAGGGTGCTGGAGATTGAACCCATGGCCTCAGAGAGTGCAGACTCTACTAACTGAGCCAAACCCCAGCCCGTTATGATGATTAATTTTATTAATTTTTTTTCAGTATTTGGGAGGGACTGAATCTAGGACCTCACTTGTGCTAGGCAAGTGCTCTACCACTGAGCTGCACCCCCAGTTCCTTTTTTATTATAGTTTTGTTTAAATAAGAGTTGGTAAAGCCATGAAACAAGGGCAAGTCCAAGTCATCAGGAAAATACTTGAGTCCCTTCAAAACTTGACCCTCACCTTCCTTTCTAGTCTCAAATCTCCAAATGGCCCCTCAGACACATGTTTGTCTTCTTCTCCAGATCTTGCACTCTGTGAGGGCAGGGGTCATTTCCCAGTCATCTCTGGAGCTTTAATACCCAGCTCATATAGCCCGTGTGGAATCCATACTTGATGAATGTGTGTGTGAATGGTGTGACTCGGTCTTGTTACTTGTTCTGATTCCAACAGCCCAGCATCTTGGCTTTCCACTGGGGAAATGGCCACACCCAGAGGCCCAGAGAGCTGCCTTTGCTGGATCTTTGGGTCGGTGTTTAATCTCCAGACACACCTGAGTGGGTTGGTATGGAGCGGTAGCTGTTTAACCTCACTTGTGCCTGCCTGGCCCGGGAGAAGTAGAGGCTCCATGTATATGCCAATATGTCTGCATGATGGAGGCCACCAAGCCTGGCAAATGCTACTTAATGAGCAAGAGTTACCCTTGTAGAGGCCACAGAACTTAATCATGGCCGGTGGGCATGTCCTCCCACTGGCTGCCCTTCAAACCTCATACCTCGTCCCTCCCTGGTGAGCAGGTGGCAGAGCACAGCAAGCGCAGACAGTCCAGCAATCTCAGGCATTTCCCCAACAACCTCCGCACCGTCCATCTCTCCCAGGGACCCCAAGTGAGCTGAGCCTTGGGCCGGCCACCTCCCTGCCCCTTCAGCTGCCCTCCCTGCCACACTGATGTCTGCACAGAAACCAGCCTTCCGTGTTGCTTTCCTCGACCACATTTGACATAATCCATATTTTCCACTTGAAATATTTATAGCAAACTTGAAGAGAAAACATTCTCTTTCCAAACGGCCTTCTAATTTCATTTAACAGTGAAGGTCAGGGTGATGAGTGCTGGGCAAGAAATTTCTCTCTCTATTTTCAGTGTCATCAAGGACAGAAAACGGAGAACGCTTTTGCCCAACTTCATCCTCCCTGTGTGTCCCCCACTCCCAATGCTCTGAGGGCCCCGTGTTAAGGGGGAAAGCAGCTGAGAAAGTACTTCTGAACAAATTTACTGTATTTTTTCTGATTATTAAAAATACAAGTCCTCTGCAATCATTTCAGAATATACATAAAAGTGCATAGAAGAAAATAGAGGGCACATTGAATCCACCACCCAGAAATAACAATTATTAACAAGTTGGTGTCTAATCTTCTAGATCTTTCTTCCAAAAAGGGATTATATTATTTCTCACTAAAATGGTATTGTATTATGCATGCCCTTTTGCAAACTTCTTTTTCTAATTACCATTTTATTGTGGAGATCTTTCTTGTGTGTCAATATGTGTATCACACATCATAATTTTTAATGGTTATATAAAATTCTTTTGTATATAAGTCCAAGAGATAATCGATTTCATATCATTGGACATTTCTACTTGTTCATTATTATTTTAAAAAATAATCTGAAGACTTGAAGACTTCCTCATCAGACAGCTGTTCTTCTCTTCTTCTTTCATATAAGTTTCTTCATGGAGATTTACTGGGTCAAAGGACATGAGTCCTTTAAAGACTTTTGGCTTATACCACCAAAACCAGCACAATAGGACCAGTTTCTTTTCCAAAACAATGCATGACAATGTCTATTTTCTTACATCACCAGTTGTGATCATGAGCAATCGTTAAATTTTTGACAGCTTGATAGCAGGGGGGGAAAGGTTATTATATTGATGTCTCATTTCAATATATCTCACTAATGTTAACTTTAAATATTTATTAAACACTCATATTTTTTCGTTCACAAATGTGCATATTTAGCTACCCTGCTAATTGTTTTCCCAGTGGGGTAATTTCTTTTCCATGCTGTCATTTTAAATGTTAAATAAATGCTGCCAGTGCTGTTCTATTGCTCCTTTCATCCTTTCATTTTGTTTTCTTCTGCTTTGTGGCTTTTCAATTTTGTGTAATAAAATCCACCAGTATTTTTATTTAGTGGTTTCTGCCTTTGATTTCAAACTTCCAAAGGTATTCACTTCCCCAGAAAGAACAGAACCTGCATCTATACATTTTAACAAAGTTCTGTATTTGCTTACTATTTAGATAAGTATTGAAGCAATATGAAATTTGTTATAGCATAAAGTATTGGGGGGAATCTAACTTTATTTTTTCATATAAAATTAGTTCATTTATCCAACACCTTTTAATGTATGATTCACTCTTTTCATTGACTTGAAATGTTACACTTATAAAATCACTTTTATATTTGTGTCAGATAGACATACTGTCTTAGGTAGAGTTGTTCTTGTGTTTTTCATTGGTCTCTTCAGAAAATCTCTAATGTTTTCAGATATAAATTCTTCTGATGAATTTTAGTATTTCATCAGGTGGTGAAGAAAACTCTACTAGTATTTCAATTAATATTGCACAGTAGTTATTTAATTTTGGATAAATTGATAGGTATGCAACACTGAAAATGGGCTTTCCACTTATTAATCTCCTATACTATTCAATAAAGATTTGCAATTTCACACAACATAGCATATGCACATTTCTTATTAAGTGTATTTCTAAGTAATTTACATTTTTGTTATGATCAGAGTTTTAGTCTAACTTTATTTAATTATTGATTTTTACTGATCCATAGGAAAGCTGCCTGCAGCTGTACCACTGTGGTGTCCAATATCATCAGATATTGGAAACTGAGCAGAGTTGGGCCTGGTTAGTACTTGGATGGTACACTGCCTGGGAATACCAGGTGCTGTAGGCTTCAGAGAAGGACCCGGCAACCCATGCCTTCCAAAAAATCAGCCATTGAAAACCCTATGAATAGCAGAGAATCACTGACATTAGTGTTTAACCTGTTGTACATAGGGTTGCTGTGAGTCGGACACAAACTCGACAGTACCTCACAACAACAACATAGGAAAGCTATTAGCTGTGTGTGTGTGTGTGTGTGTGTGTGTGTGTGTGTGTGTGCATTTATTTTGATTTGCAACTATTTATTTGTTTTGCAGGGGAAGGGAGGTTGTTTGGTGGGTTTTTTGAGACAGGGTCTTGCTATTTAGCCCAGGCTAGCCTCGAACTTGTGATTCTCCCACCTCAGCCTTCCAAATTCATGGATTTCAGACCTACACCACCACACCCAGCTGCAGTTGTTTTTGAAGACGATAATTTGGCACTAAAGCCATCTCATTGTACTTCATAGTTACTTGGTTGAATTACAAATAGGCATAAATTATGCAAACTTGTCTAGAAATCCCACAGGTATAAGAACAGCTGCATGGATTAGAAAGTCCATTAAGGATAACTGTGTTATTTTTTCCTGTGTTTTATCATTCTGTGTTATGTTAGGTCCTTGCTGACTAGAGAGAGACTGCCCCATCCTGAGCTAGCTAATTCCTGTTGTTGGTAGTGTTGTTAGGTGCTGTTGAGTCGGTATCCGACTCATAGAGACCCTGTGTACAACAGGTGAAACACTATTGTCAGTGCTTCCCTGCTGTTCACAGGGTTTTCAATGGCAGATTGATTTTGGGGAGTGGGATGTCGGGTCCTTCTCCCAAGCCTATAGCACCTGGTGTTCCCGGGTGGTCTCCTATCCAAGTACTAAGCAGGCCCAGGCCTGCTTTAGCTTCCAAGATCTGTCAGGATCAGATGCCTAAGAAAGTATGTTGAATTTAAAGAAATATCTCGTAACGTCCAGCACAATGAAACGCTCCCATCCACCCGCCCCTGTGAAGTGGCTCAGGGGTAACCCACGTTCGTCTTTGCTAGCGTGGGGGAAGCACGCTTGCGCAGAAGCACGTGGCCGTACAGTCTACAACGGCGTGTTCCATGTTCGCATTTAGATCAGCAGGTGTTTCGTGGGGCTGAGCCAGGCCCTTTTACCAGAGCAGCTGTGTTCCCCAGCGAGCGCAGCGCCTCCCACCTGTCTGCTCACACCTACGGTCTCTAGGCACCGAGACCCAAGAGTCGCTGAGGGTCCAGACAGTCCCAAGTGCAAACCCAAGGAGCTCCACCTCCCCGGCTCCAGTCTGCCGCCTCTGCTGTCTAGGGTCCGGTCCTCCCCGGGGAGCCGGCGCGTCAGCGCTCAGGGGCGAGTCGGAACAGAAAATCCCTCTGCTGAAATGTTATGCATTACTGTGCGGAAAACATCTGGCCTGGAAGCCAAGGACCCCGAGGCCGTTGGTTTCCCAATGACCGCAGGGGCCCTTAGTCATCATAGCCACAGCCACAAAATCGCATCAGAAGGACTTTGCTCCCTGCTAAGGACGCTGGGTGCCCAGCCTGCCGAACATATGGTGGAACAGATTAAAGAGGCCAAGAGGGACTTCCTGTGCCAAGGTGCCAGCCTCATTTGCATGGATTAGCACCTACGACTGAAGTCATTTCCTCTTAGTCAAAGATGGGGGAGGCTGGAGGCCAGGGCAGGTCACCACCGACGCAAGGAGGCAGAAGGGGCGAGCTCCGTCTTAGGACTTCACTGCCTTGGGGCTTTCTTTTTTTTTTTTTTATTAGAAATTTTTAATGTACATCTTAATGTGTTTCATTTTGACATGCTTTTCATTGTGACATTTCCATATATGCATTTTGATAAACATTATTCATATAGGTTATCCCGTACCCTCCCCTATGCTTTCCCCCCTCCCACCCTTCCCATCTAAAGAATGATGTCAATATAAATGGACTAGAAATCCCATGTAAATGTTCTAACAAGATAAAAACAAAGACCACTACAGGAAAAGTTTCTATCTTAAACAGAACTGGACTCCTTGGGGCTTTCTGATAAGGAAAAGCCCATGACTTCTGACAGATCCAGAGAAAGGGAAATCAGCAGGGCCCGTTGCCTACATATGGTTTGAACCTGACCATGGGGGTTTTCTGGCAAAGCCTCAAAAGCAGTGGTTTGTTAAAGCCAGGTGCGGTGGCACACGCCTGTCATACCAGCGGCTTGGGAGGCGGAGGCAGGAGGATCTCAAGTTCAAGACCAGAGGCAGTCTGTGTAACTTAGCAAGATCCTGTCTCAAAAACAAGTAAAAAAAAAAAAATGGGCTGGGGGCACAGCTCAGTGGTCCACCACTTGCAGAGCATGCAAGCGCAAGGCCCTGGGTTCAACCCCTGTTGTTGTTGTTAGGTGCCGTCAAGTCGGTATCCGACTCATAGTGACCCTCATAGGGTTTTCAATGGCTGAGTGCTTCGGGATTGCCTTGGGAGTGGATTGCCAGAACCCCTAGTATCGCAAAAAGGTAAAAAATAAAAATAAATAACATTCACTATATTTTTACTTACAGTGTGCCAGGTTTTGAACCAAGGGCTTTAGACATTTAGATATCTTTAGCGACTGTACCCATCTGACAGATTGGGGGACATGAGGTCTGGATGGGTTCAGGGCCACGCCCATGTCCTTAGATGCATTGTTCTCTCTCACAGTGACAGCTTCCTATGCTGCAGGCACCTTGCCAGGGACGCACACATGCTCTCTCCCCAAGTCCCCTTGGCCATCCATATTACACATGGGGAACCTGATGTGCTACCAAGGTCACCCCGCTGCCCCAGGGCACTCAGAGGGCCAGCAGCTGAGCCAGAACTTGAGCCTCCACCTTTGACTCTGGAGCCCCAGCTCAGCCCCCTCTTCCTCCATTGTGCCTTAGACTCGAACATGGATATCTTGGCAGCTGGCAGTTGCAAAGCACACTAAATCCACCCCCTGCCTTCTTCCACCACATCCAGAGCGGGCAGGCTAGGAAAAAGACACGCATCTGGGTATGTGTGAAGGATTTTTCATCTATGCAGATGTTAAGTGACTGCTGGAATATGTAGGGCATAGGCCATCTGCGCCTGCAGCCATAGCCCTGTGGCACCCGATCCCGTCAGATCTCAGAAGCTAAGCAGGTTCAGGCCTGGTTAGTCCTTGGATGGAAGACTGCCTGGGAACATCAGATACTGCAGGCTTGGGAGAAGGACCTGGTAACCCGCTCCCAATAATCAATCTGCCATTGAAAACCCTATGAACAGCAGAGAAGCACTGACAATAGTGTTTTGCCTGTTGTATGTAGGGTCGCTATGAGTTGGATACCAATTCGATGGCAACTAACAACAACAACAACGGGCCATCTGCAGGAAAGCTGGGACAGGATATGCATTAAGGAGCAAAGATACCTCCACAGGGCTGCGCAGGGAAGACTGGCAAACACTCCTCTTCTGGGATCACAGAGGCCCTGGGTGACGACTGTCTCCACGGGAAATGGTCACCGCCGTCCTCTGCCAAGGCTCCTAAGCCCAATTCCTGTAGGGATCCCCGGTGAGAGGAGGCCACTGAGCTTGACCTGTGGCTTCATGTCTGTGGATCCCTGTCTTTCTGCTCAGTGGTGGAAGCTTCCCTTAAACTTGACTTTAGCTCTGTCTTCCCCGTCTAGCCTGCAGCCATAACCCTGTGGCATCCAATCCCATCAGATCTCAGAAGTTAAGCAGGGTCAGGCCTGGTTAGTCCTTGGATGGGAGACTGCCTGGGAACACCAGGTGCTGTAGGCTTGGGAGAAGGACCTGGCAACCCACTCCCAAAAATCAATCCGCCATTGAAGACCCTATGAATAGCAGAGAAGCACTGACAACAGTGTTTTGCCTGTTGTACACGGGGTTGCTATAAGTCGGATACAGACTCCACAGCACCCAATAACAACAGCAGCATCCCCAGCTAAGACTTGGGTAGCCTGAGGGCGTGTCTCTGTGTCTTGGCCCTCTTTTCTCTGCCAGTGGAGGAGCACTGATAAGTGTGGGAGGCAGTGGCTGCCTGGTCACTGGACACTTACAGCGCACCCATCTTCTCCCTTCATCCTCACAAGCCTGCAAAGCAGCTGTTAATCATGATTCCATTTCACAGCTCCAGGTGCTTGGGCAGACGCTGAAGGTGGTGATGACGATGCTAATAATAATGCCATGGGCACTGACCCCTCACTTGATGGCAGACACTGGGACAAGAGCTTCCCATGTAGGGACTCCTCCGTCCTGGCAACAGCTCACACGGTCCCGCCATCAGGGTGCGTATTACGAGGTAGAACAGTTGTCATTTTACAGATGAGCAAACTGAGGCACAGAGGAGTTAAATAAGGTCACACACTTGGTAACTGGAAAAGACAGGAGTCAGACAGGCGGCTCAGAATAGCAATCAACTAATTTTGCATACAAGATGGCTGCCTGTTTGTGTAAATAAAGTTTTGTTGGAACCCCGCTATGTCCTCTTGTTTACTTACTGTCTGTGGCTATCTTCATGCCTGCCATGACAGCAAAAGTAGCTGGAACATGGACCATGTGGCCTGCAAAACCTAAAATATTCACTCTGATCCTTTACGGGAAAAGTTTGCCGATGCTGGTCTAGCATCAGAGTCCATGATCTGAGAAAACAAAATATCACCTCCTTCAGGATGCCTTCCCAAAGCCCAGACAGAATGTTTCTTATTATTGTTAGGTGCCATAGAATCAGGTTTGACTCATTGCAACCCGATATACAACAGAATGAAACACTCCACCATACCATGCCATGCCCAGCACTATGTCAGCGCTCCTCTGCTATTCATAGAGTTTTCTGTGGCTGATTGTTTTGGGGATTGTCTTGGGAATGAGCTGCCAGATCTTTCTCCCATTTTTGGGGTGCTGGGGATAGAACCCAGGGCCTCAGAGAGCACAGGACAAGCACTCTACCTACTGAGCTAACCCCCAGCCCAGCTGACATGGTGGAAAACCCCAAGTCCACAGCATCAGAGACTTCTGCGGTAAAGACTCTACTCTGATACGTCATCTCACGGTGGCCTGTTGATCTCTTTTCTCCAACCTGAGTGGTGCAGTTTGAATATGGTTCAAGTGGTCTCCAAGGGTCCAGTGTGACTGAAGGCTTGGTCTTTGGGGTGGTGCTGCTGGGAAGCAGTGGAGCCTTTGAGATGGGGGGCCTAGTGGGGATCTTAAGGTCACTGGGGGCTTGGCCTAGGAAGGCAGCTCTTGTGAGATCCCTGCAGTTCTTGCCAGAGAGCTGATATAAAAGGAGCAGGCCTGGCCCCTCCGGTCCTTTCTTCTCCTGGCTTGAGATGTAATCCCTTGCTTCCTCGGGCACACACGCCTGCCATTGCTGTCCTGAGGTCCTTCCCAGAACCAAGCTGATGTGGGTGCTGTGCCTTTGAACTTCCAAAGCGATGAGCTACATCAACCTCTTTTCTTCATAAGCAGCCTGCCTCGGGTATTTCATTACAGTAATGAAAAGCTGACTGAAACGCTCAGGGATGACCAAATCTCCTCCAGAAGGCTGAGTGTGGAAAGGCTTCCATGAGACATCATAAGTAACATGTCAGGCAAACAGCGAGCGCACAATGAGCGCCCAGAAATCACAAATGGCACAGGGGAGGTGGAGATTCCTTTCACCTCGCCTGCATCCTAACAGAAGAGAAGCGTCGACTCCAGCCCTCCATCCTCCACCAGCCATAGAGAAATAACACCTGGTATTCCATTGAAGTGCAAAACAGCTCCCATCTAGTTCCCATTTGCAGGCGATGGGCAATATGCTGCTTCAGCTTGGCAGATGCAGAGAGAATGAGCCAGTCTCCAGCACAGCAGCCTGCCTCCTGGGTGAGCCAGGAGGAGGAAGAGTGGGGGAGGGAGCCAGAGCTTGCCTGGACACGCAGGCCTCCTGGGGATCCAAGTGGTTCCCACCTCCATGTTGGTCCATTTAGGAGCCGGAGGTGGAGTTCTCAGAATCCCAAGAGCTGATTGCTTCCATGGAATCCTTCAGTAATGGAAGCTCTTCCTCTGACAAGACCTGAAATCTGCCTGCAGGATCCACCCCTCACTCCGCTCTGGAACTGGTAGGGTGGGAGACAATTAGAGGCGCCTTATGCAATTGGCTTCCCTGAACAGCGCCTCAGAGACACTCTCCAGAGCCGAGCCACTGCCAACACAGGGGTGCCAAGACTGTATACACATTTTAAGAGATGTCATCTATGTATCGCCTGCAGCTATAGCCCTGTGGCATGCGATCCCATCAGATCTCGGAAGCTAAGCAGGGTCGGGCCTGGTTAGTCCTTGGATGGGAGACCGCCTGAGAACACCGGGTGCTGTAGGCTTGGGAGACAGACCCAGCAACCCACTCCCCAAAATCAATCCGCCATTGAAGACCCTATGAACAACAGAGAAGCACTGACAATAGTGTTTTGCCTGTTGTACACAGGGTCGCTATGAGTCGGACACTGACTCAGTGGTACCTAACAACAAGAACATCTATGTAGCACTTTTTAAAGTTGAATTGAATTATGGTGGCAATGCATAGCATGAGCTTAGCTCAAAAGATGGCATTCATCAAATGAATGCTACCTCCAGCGTGCATTCTTAAACAGCAAAATGGAAAGCTTTCATCCCAAGAGGTGTACACATTTTTTGACACGCTCTGTGGTGATTATTGCTGTTGTTAGATGCTGTCGAGTCAGGTCCGACTCACAGAGTAGCTTACATTTATCAAATACATGCCATTCAACATTCACAGTAACCCAGCAAGGAAGATCTCCATTGTACAAAGGAGGGTCCTGAGGCACAGAAAGTTAGAAGGTGTGAGTCACCATCGAAAGAGGAGGTGTGGTCTAGCAGATGGAACACAGGCTGTGGAGGCAAACAAATCCAGATTTGAATCCACATAAGCTTGAAAACAATTTCATCCCATTTAGCCTTCATTTCCCCATCAATAAAATGGGCACACCTGATATCTACTTTATTGGGCTGCTGTAAGAGTTAACTAAAATATGTGAAGTCTAATAGAGTGGTAAGGATTGGATTAGAATAATACTTGTTGTTGTGAGGTGCTGTCAAGTTGGTGTCCCACTCACAGCCACCCTATGTACAACAGGAAAAACACTATTGTCAGTGTTTCTCTGCTGTTCGTAGGGTTTTCAGTGGCTGATTGTTTTTTTTGGGAGTGGGTTGTCAGGTCCTTCTCCCAAGCCTACAGCACCTGGTGTTCCCAGACGGTCTCCCATCCAAGTACAAACCAGGCCCGACCCTGCTTAGCTTCGGATATCTGACAGTTAGCAGTTGTTATTGCTGTCTGTGTAGAGACTAGCTGTTTTTTGCATGCCCAGTGCCTTTGCATCTTCCTGGTGATAAACACAACTTTATATTTTTCCTTTAAGGAAACAGTTTCCTGTCCTCCGATGGTCTGGGGGTGGAGGTCATCATAAAGGGAAGAGGCTGATTTCTAATCCCTGGCCACTCAGGCCAGATCGGGCAGGGCTAATACCACACACCATGGCCACAGTGATTGGTTCAGGTCCAGGGACATAGTTAGACTAGACTCATAAGTTCCAGACTTTAGGCTAGCTACTGAAATATTGTCAAGAAATACTTTTCTTCCACTGAGATCACTAAACGGGAGACTCAATTTGAAGCTACTGCGATGGGCCATAATGAAGCACCACAGAGGAAACCAGATCCCAGAGAGGGAGGAAGAGATGAGATTTCTACCTAAATCACATGGTTGACAGCGCCGAGTCCAGGCGGATCTGAAGGGAGGACGTGGACTCGTCGGTTGTGAGGGCCAATACACTTTCCCCTTCTGTGCAAGCTGGTTTGAGCAGAGATGGTTCTGTCCTCACCAGAGTCCTGACGGCTGCATCTTCTCCAGTGGGCGTCTCTGAACAACGCCCAAGGCCCCGACTCGAGGCTTCTCTTTGGAACCGCTCACCGAGCCCCAGTTCTCTCTTCTCTCCCCTTCTCCTGGCTCTGGCCCCTGCGCCTGCCTTTCCTGTTTCAAACCATCTCCCCTTGCTCTTTGGAGTCATCGTTTCCCACAGCTCTGAGAGTGTGTGGACCCTGATTCTGCCTCTGTCTGGTCCACATGCTCTGCAGGGAATGAGGGAGCCAAGGTCAAATCCGTGGCACTTGGACCAGGACAGGCATCAGCCACCCTCTTGAGAGCGATGCTCACATCGCTTTGCATAAATGGTACATACACACAATGGAATACTACTCAGCAATCAAAAAAAAAAAATGAAATACGGACATTCGCAGAAAAATGGATGGAATTAGAGAAAATTATTTTAAGTGAACGAACACAAGCTCAGAAAGAGAAACACCACATGTTCTCACTCATAGGTGGGAGCTGAATCAAAATTATAAGAAGGAAAAAATCCTATACAAAGGTCGGATCAAAATAAAATTTTAAAAAAGCTAAGAATGGTATTATTATAGATGGTCTAGAAAATGCATGCAATAGTTCTGACAAGGTAAAAACAAAGGTCACTGCAAGAAAAGTTTCTATCTTAAACAGAACTGGAACCCAAGGATATATAGAAAAATATTACCATAAAAAGACAAGTAAATGGAAGAGAAGTCTTTGATGGGGGTGCGATGGGGGGGAAGTACAAGAGGGTAAGGGGGAACCTATATGAATAATGTGCAACAAAATGCATATATGGAAAAGTCACAATGAAAAGCATGTCAGAATGAATCACATTAAGGTGTACATTAAAGATTTCCAATAAAAAAAAGAAATTGGGTCAGGTGCTGAGATGCAGCTCAGGGGAGTCTGCCGCATAGACCTCAGCCACCTCAGCCTGGCATTTCCAAACAGTGTGCATAACCCTGGATCTCACCCACTGCTCTGCTCCTCGCGTTTTGAGAGGAGGATGCATTTGCTTGTTAAGTGCTGCCACAGTATCTGCTAAGGCTACAATTTTAATAGTCCTGGAAATAACTAAAATAACACCAATAATTCCAAAGAACTGTATTAATATATATGGGCTAGAAAATTCTTATAATTGTTCTTGGTGTTGTTAGGTGCCCTCGAGTCGGTATCCAACTCATAGCGACCCTCATAGGGTTTTCAATGGCTGACTGTTTCCGGATTGCCTTGGGAGTGGATTGCCAGGCCCTGCTCCCATTTTTTCGGTGCTGGGAATTGAACTCGGGTCCTCAGAGACTGCAGCGCAGCGCTCTACCAACTGAGCTAAATCCTCTTATAATAGTTCTGACAATGTTAAAAGAAAGTTCACTACAGAAAAAGTTTCAGTCTTAAATGGAACTGGAACCCAAGGATATATAGAAAAATATTACCATAAAAAGACAAGCAAATGGAAGAGAAGTCTTTGGTGGGGGTGGGACGAGGGGAGGAAGGGTACAAGAGGGTAAGGGGGAACTTATCTGTGTAATGTACAACAAAATGCATATATGGAAATGTCACAATAAAATGCACGTCAGAATGAATCGCATGAAGGTATACATTAAAAATTCCCAATAAAAAATATATCTGCTAGGGCTTGAATGGTTGTGTCTTCCCAAAATTCATATGTGGAAATGAGATGGGATTAAGAGGTAAGACTTTTAGAAGCTGATTAGGGCATGAGGGTGGAGCATTCATGAATGAGATTAGTGTCCTTCTAAAAGAGGCCTCGAGAACCTTTCTCCCTCGCCCCATCTGCCACATGAGGCCACTGAGAGAAGACAGCTGTCCACAAACTAGGAAGCAAACCCTCACCACCACCGCATCCTCCAGCTCCTTCATCCGGACTACCCAGCCTCTGCACGTCTCTGAGAAAACTCATTTCTGTTGTTCATAGGGCACCCAGTCTACGGTATTCTGCCAGAGAAGCCCCAAAAGACAAAGGCATCCTCTTCAAGTTAGAGCATTAAAAGGCAAATGCTCATTGGCTGCTTAGAGACAACCAGGTTTTACAACAAACTAAGTGGTGAGCTACTAATAGCAAACATGCCACCTCTTTCAGGAAGCCTTCCAAGACCTTCTGTCCATAAAGGCTAGGAAGATGGTCCTCTTTGGTGCCTCCTCTCACTGTATTTGCCTCTTTCTTGGAGTTGCTAATTAATGTGTTTATATCTCCCGGGCTGGGATTTAGCTCGGTTGGTAGAGCACTGCGCTACAGTCTCTGAGGTCCTGAGTTCAATTCCCAGCACCGCAAAAATGGGAGAAGGACCTGGTAATCCACTCCCAAGGCAATCCTGAAACAGTCAGCCATTGAAAACCCTATGAGGGTCACTATGAGTCGGATACCGACTAGACGGCACCTAACAACAACAACATATCTCCCATCAAACTGTAACCTTCTCCCATACTGGTCACTTCTTGTTCACCTTACTATCCCAAGAGCTGTAGTGGGTTGAACAGAGGCTCCCAGAAACTTATGTCCTTGTTCTAATTCCCAGATCCTGCAAATATTACCTTAGATGCAAAATAAATGTGATTAGGTTACAGATATTGAGAGGGGATGTTTATCCTGGATTGTCTTGATGGACCATAATAGAACCATCATCCTTACAAAGTAGACGCACAGACGAGAGAGACACAGCCAGAGAACGGAGCAACATGAAGTAGTTTGTTACAAGTCAGGAGGTGCCTGCAAATACCAGAAGCTGAAAGCATCAAAGACTGAGTCCTTCCGCACACTCTCCAGGATGAATGCAGCCCTGCGGACGAGGTCCCTTGATTTCAGACTTCTAGCCTCCAGCACTGCAAGAAAATGAATTTCCACTGTTTCAAGCCAGCCAGTTTGTTAAAGCAGCCCCAAGAAACTAAAGCAATTATTTTGCACAAGTTTCAGTATGTGGTAGTCAAAGGAGGCCATATAGATTTCACCCTACTCAGCCAACTCAGATCAATTAGTAATGCCTAGAGGCTGGGGTTGAAAGTACTGAGACTGATCTCAGGAAAGAAGAGGGCAATTGATTAGTGATGCCTGCTAGGAAACAAGACATGATTACTAGGTAGTTGTACTTCTTATAAAGATGCTTGATAAAAAGTTACTAAATTAACTAATAAGTAAATGAGTCTTCTGCAAATGGGATCTCTTGAAATAGACAGTATTAAGATAGCCTAAAGAACCAGGAGTTTGAACAAAGCTCAGTTCCAAGCAGTCTGAGACCATGGAAAATTCCAGCAGAGATTAAAAGCACAGATCTCCTCCTTCCCCAAGGCTTCAATGGGAGAGAAAAAAGAGACCAGCACAGGCAGGCTGGGCAGGCCAATTGAATGCCTTGGGTGAAAACATCCAGCTCTCTCACCAGGAAAAGCCTTAGGGGGCCTGCCGTTTGTTGTTGTTGTTATTTGTGTGTTTTTGATGTGTGTGTTTAGGAAAATATTGGTTATGAGGATTTTTATTGTAACAGAATTCAGAGAAAGGCATGCATCTGTAATCCCAATAACTTGGGAGGTGGAGGCAAGAAGATCACAAGTTCAAGGACGAGGGCTATCTGTGCAACTTATTGAGACCCTAGCTCAAAAAAAAAAAAGGTTGGGAGTGTGGCTCAATGGTAAAGCACTTGCCAAGCATGTGCAAGCCCTGGGTTCAAACTCCTGTTGTTGTTGTTGTTGTTGTTGTTGTTAAGTGCCATCAAGTACGTATGAGACTCATAGCGACCCTACGTAAAGGTGAAACTATTGTCAGTGCTTCTCTGCTGTTCATAGGATTTTCAATGGCTGGTTGATTTTTGGGAGTAGGTTACCGGGTCCTTCTCCCAAGCCTACAGCACCTGGTGTTCCCAGGCAGTCTCCCATCCAAGGACTAACCAGGCCCGGCCCTGCTTAGCTTCTAAGATCTGATGGGATCAGATGCCACAGTGCTACGGCTGCAGGCTCAAACCCCTAGTATTGCCAAAAAAAAAAAAAAAAAAAAGAACTCAGGACTTGAACTGACTCTGGTAACTAAGAGACATCATGTCACCTGGCTCCAATGACTGCGAGACATGTCATGTCATCTACAGACTGTCCCAGTGAAAATGAGCTTTGGGCATGGTCAATTCAGCCACTCACCAATGTTAGGAAGGCCCACAGGTCCTCACCAGTCCTCTGGTCGGGCATCCTGTGAGGGTGGGGGAGGGTGTACAACTCAGAAATTCACCAAGCTTTCTTTTTAGATTCCATGGGTCAGAACTTAGTCACATCATCCCCCAGCTAGAAGTAGGAAGGAAATAGGGTCTTCATTGGGGGTAACTATGTAGACAGCTGAAAGTCATTTTCGTGTAAACGAAGGGGAGAAAACCATTCCTACCTTGAACAGTGTTGGGCAGTTTATTGCTACACAGCTTCCCTAAAGCATGGCCAATAATTGAACCTCACCAAGGACAGAGGCACCTCTGCCTCAGGAACAAGGGGAACCCCACAGACTTCCCTCCCCTCTCCATCTCAGCTCCTCCTCTTTACCTCTCACATCATAACAGGTGCAGAATTGTACATCTTCACAAAGAGTTTTACTTGGAGTGAGCCTAGCCACCTCTCTTAATCCCTGGAGGAGCCCACAGCCCACTTAGAAGAAGCAATTGTGGTCTGGGAGACAGCACTCTGCAAAAACACTGTAGTAAACCTCAGCAGACAGGAAGACAAAGCGAGCGAATGGACAAATGAACGGGAACACCAGCACCTACCATCGTGGATTTCTGGCCAATATTTCACATGTCCACTCCTTGAAGACCAAAGCCCATATCTGATGCCTCTATTTCCATCTTCCTGTACGCGGCGATCATTTAATGAATATTTGTTGAGGCAGAGTGAAAAAAATCAATATTTGACATTTATCTCAGTGCCATAAATATGATCCCGGGACTAAATACACAGTGAGCCTGAGAGTGGGAAAACATGGCGGCGTGCAGTGGAAGAGGCAACCGAGGGCTTGGAAAAGCCCCAAGCCTGTGGCTCGCTCGCTCCTTCTTTGTGCCCAGCTGCTAGGAGATCCTCAGAGTGTAATGAGGGCAGCATGTGCTAATTGAGGCCAGAAATCGTCTTCATTACCACACTGCGTCTGCTGTCCCCTACGTCTAAATGAGACCCAGTGGGGTAAGTTTGGAACATGATTAGCAGGGATTTTGCAAGGTGGCTCATTAACATAATTCCCCTAATTAGAAACCAAAGAAGCTCTTGTTGAAAAATTTCCACTAAATATTACAGGGCCATAATTCCCACATTACGAGGTGCCCAGCTCTGAATTCTAATGGCGACCCTCCCGCTATGATCCGGAAAGGGCTCAGCTCCAGAGGTATTTCTTTCATTTAACAAACATTTATCGAGATCCTGTGTGCTGATGACTGGGTTAGGGGTTGAAGATAGAGAGATAAAAGATAGTGCTTAGCTTTAAGAAGGTCATAGTCTAATAGGCAGGCCTGTAGCCAGAGCCCTGTGGTATCCGATCCTGTCAGATCTCGGAAGCTAAGCAGGGTCGGGCCTGGTTAGTTCTTGGATGGGAGACTGCCTGGGAACACCAGATGCTGTAGGCTTGGGAGACGGACCTGGCAGCCCACTTCCAAAAATCAATCAGCCATTGAAAACCCTATGAACAGCAGAGAAGCACTGACTATAGTGTTTTGCCTGTTGTACACAGGATCGCTATGAGTCGGATACCGACTCGATGGCACCTGACAACAACAGTCTAGTAGGAGGGACAGGTGGGTAGACAGACAATTGCAATGCAAAGGATGTATGGGTGGTGTGTGTGTGTGTGTGTGTGTGTGTGTGTGTGTGTGTGTGTGTGTGTAATAGAGACTATGAGCAAGATGCAAGTTGCTTTGGGAAAATCTAATAGCTTCCCAACTTGGCAGAGAGAGTCAAGACAGGAGAGGAGGATCAAGGAAATCTTTCTGAATGAGGCAATGCCTTCCTATTCTGAGGATCAGTAGCTGAGGATAGGAAGACAGGTGTTTCTGGCTGGAGAACAACATGTTCTGAAGACTTGGGGCAGGAGAGACCACAACAAGTCCCAGGAGCTCAGTATGTCTGGAACTTAAGAGAGAAAGTTGGGAGGTGGGGTAGGCACATCTATACTGAAAGGCGGGATTCAGATCATAGCACACCTTGAGAACCATGATAAAAAAGCATTTTTAAAAGCTAAGAGAAGAGGAAGAATAAGACATGAGGGAAGACACTGGTGGAAACACTTTATGTTTGATGTTTAAAGAATTATCTTCCCAGCAAGCCCCTTTTCCTCTTATCCTGGAAACTTTTCCACCTTGACAACAATTCTTGTCATCTTAAGGTGGCTGTGTGAGAGGAGACAGTGTACAGCTGGTGTTGCCCCTTGCCTACAGCAGATTGGTTTCAAGGAGGATCACCTGATTCAAGCTGAACAAATCAGGCTTCCTGAATGTTCTGAGGATGGGTGTGAAAGTGTGTGCATTCTAGACCATGGAGAGAGAACTTGACTTTCTCAGTTTCTTTAAGAGTGTGTTATTCAGAATTCTCCTGAGAAATATAACGATTAAGATATAGGTGATAGATAGATAGATGTTGTTGTTAGGTGCCGTCGAGTCTGTGTCCGACTCAGAGTGACCCTGCATACAACAGGTGAAACACTATTGTCAGTGCTTCTCTACTATTCATAGGGTTTTCAATGATGGATTGATTGTTGAGAGTGGGTTGCCGGGTCCTTCTCCCAAGCCTACAGCACCTGGTATTCCCAGGCAGTCTCCCATCCAAGGTCTAACCAGGCCTGACCCTGCTTAGCTTCAGAGATCTGATGCCACAGAGCTATGGCTGCAGGCTAGATAGATAGATAAATAGATAAAAGGAGATCTATTTGGGGAGTTGGCCAATGTAATTATGGAGACCAAGAAGTCTCATGATATGCCATGTGCAAGCTAGACAGCCAGGAAAGGTGGAGGCGTAATGCAGTCTGGGTCCCAAAACCCAAGAACCGGGAGCTACAATGTCCAAGGGCAAAAGACAGATGTTCCAGCTCCAGGTGAGAGGGAAGGTTCCTTCCTGGGCCCTCTAGGGATCTGACGATGTCCACATTGGTGAGGGGGGGGTTGTCTTCCTCCTCCTCCTCCTTCTCTTGTCTCCTCCCCCTCCTCCTCCTTTTCTCCTCTTGTACTGGGGGATTGAACCTAAGGCCACACTTAGGCTAGGCAACTGTTCTACCACTGAACTGCACTTCCAGTCCCTTTTATATATTTTATTTTGAGACAGGATCTTGCTAAATTGCATAGGCTGCCCCTGGCCTGGAACTTGGGATCCTCCTGCCTCAGCCTTCCAAGTCACTGTGATTACAGTTGTGCACCATGGCGCCTCACAGAGGATATATCTTCTTTACCTAGTCATTTTCCTTGGGAAATACCCTCATGGAAATAGCCAAAATCACAAGCTGCCAGTTACCTAGATATTCCTTAACCTAGTGAGGTTGGTATATAAACTTAACCAGCACAGAAAGTTGGCCCAACACCCCATTTTTCTGTGACACGAACTTACAGTGGGGGGTGAGTTTCTTAAGATCATCCAACAAGGTTCACAGGCCCACTGTGTTCCCACTTGGCTTGAGCCAAGAGGAGATGATTTTCCAAAGCATGAACTACCCAATGCCCTCTGCTCCAAATTTTCTGCTGCCGTGAACACTACTTCAGACCTGCCCTACCTCCCTTAGTTTCGTCTATGATACAGTATCTATCATGTGAGAAATGGTGAGGTGGACTGTAATAAACATATTGCTTAAACAGAGAAGGTTGACAGGAATATAAATACGGGATGTGAGATATAGAGTCCTACACATCCTGGTGGCCTCATTCATTAAAACCTTGCCATGCTAAGTTTATAAAGAATATTTGTCTCTACATGTGTTATCATGAAATAGCACTTATGCCACCACTCATATCTAAACCCAGCCCAATTTTACTATTCGCTGACATTTTTCTAGGTAAATCTCAAGGACCAGCTAATGTTGACTGGGGACTCAACATTTAGGTGCATTCATGGTGGGATTTAGATATGGATTCAAGTGAAGATCTGATGCTCTGGTCAAGGTGAAGTTGAGGGTTAAGATGGAATTGCTCAAGGGAGGATGCGCTGTAGGTCATACTTATCGCTAATCATCCATTTAATTAACTCGGAACCAGACCTCAGGTGAACAATATTCCTTCGTCTAATTCATGTTTATTGACCATCTATGGTGTTTGAAGTATGAGCAAGGCAGAGACGAAATCACGACTCATGCCTTAAATTACTCATGACAGAATGAGGAACATGGCGTACAAATATATGGTATTGACCCATTGTGATAAGTGGCATAACGGATTAGAGAGGCAAATGCCCAGCGGATGGGCTATGCTGCTCAGGCACTGCACTATCTTTATGTCACTGCCTTGTGTTCACATAGGAATCTCCACTTACAATGGAGGAAAACGAAGCTCAGGGAGGCAAAGGGACTCAGCCCAAGTCAGACAATTAGAAAAGAGCAGTAAGCAGTGGTGTGATTTGAGCCCAGGGCTGTTTGATTCAGAAGACTGCGACTTCATTCTCTTACCCTCACCTTTAAGAGGACTTCGTGCTCCCCGCAGAGGTTCAGCACTGGACAGCGGCTAACAAAAGCTGAGGTTCCCAGCTTACCACCTTCTACCATTTCCATCAGGAGCCCTAATTAATGCACTCAAAAATCTTTTCCCCAAATTGCAAGAGGCTGGAGCTGAGACTTGGGCAAAACCCATCATGTTGTCGAGCTTCTAACATCCCCACCAACTAACCAGCTCTCCATCTGGACAGGAGCACCAAGGAGAAGGCAGCGGCAGGTCTGACCTATAGTCCTCATTTCCACTCGGTCCACCGTCTTCCAGTGAAATGTTTCACACAACTTGAGGAGAAAAATGCCTCACAACAGTGGATGTTTTTGAAACTATGAGGTGTGATCAAAAGATAGAGTGAATATTTAAATTCAAAAAATTTAAAAAATGATAGTAAAAGACTCATTGCCACTAATCCCCCTCAACATATGCCCCACCCACTTCACACACACTCATGCCACTGTTTTACCACTTCCTGAAGCAGCTCTGGAAGTCCTCTTTTGTGAGAGTCTTTAGTTGTGCTGCTGTTGTGGCTGCCTCAATGTCCTGAATCAATTCAAAATGTTTACCTTTTGTGGGCATTTTGACTTTGGGAAAGAGCCAGAAGTTATACAATGCCAGATCCGGTGAATAAGGTGGATGAGGACACACTGTAATGTTTTTATTTGACAGAAATTGCCGTACCAGAAGTGATGTGTGTCACGGATCATTGTCATGATGGAGGATGAAACTAAAGACACTGGCAAAACAGGGCTTCCAGAACTGCATCAGGAAGTGAAAAGAGCAATCAGATAAGTGTGTTGGAAGCCAAGCGGAGTACTCTGTGGGAGGCTAATGGCAGCATGTCTTTTACTGTAATTTTTAAAAATGTAAACATTCACCATCATTTTTTATTACACTCATATTCTCCAATGTGAACTTCAAGAAGAAAGGTGTGTGGTGGAAAACTAGGAGTCTTGCCTTGGAATAAGCAAATTTCCCTCTCATTATGGTAATAAGTAAAAAAAAGAAGTGACTATGAAATTATCTGTCTACAGCCGTACCAGGCTGGAAACTAAGCAGGGTCAGGCCTGGTTAGTACTTGGATGGGAGACCACCTGAGAACACCAGATTCTGTAGGCTTGTGAGAAGCACCCAGAAGTCCACTCCCCCGAAAACAATCAGCCATTGAAAGCCCTATGAATAGCAAAGAAACACTGACAGTGCTGGGCATGGCACAGTGTTGGGGTGCATTTCATTCTCTTGTACATAGAGTTGCTATGAGTCAGACCCGACTCCATGGCACCTAACAACAACAACGACTACAATATGAAATTATCTAAGAAGGATGATTTAAACCATTAGAAGATGACAAAGGGGAAGAATTGAGATAAAGCTTTAAAACATAGTGCTAACTGAAGGAAACAGAATGAGATTGATTGTACTCCACCACATAAGTGTATTAAAATTGCATACACATAGAAAACAACCCTGCATGTGTGACAAGCAAACGTGCATTAGGGGCATTTATCAAAGACATTAGAGGGGTGCCTGTCAGGGAAGGGGTTGAGAATAAGCACTGGGGATGAGGGGGAGCGGGAAGAATAAATAAAACAGCACAGCATTGGCACAAAACCACAACAACCACCACGGTGAGGATGGAGTTCTGGGATCTGCGAAGTGTGAGAGCTCACTTTTCTGCATCTGAGGCTACTGAAGAGAGCTGTTGTTGTCAGGTGCCCTCAAGTCGGTATCCGACTCATAGCGACCTGACGCACAACAGGTGAAACAATTGTCAGTGCTTCTCTGCTGTTCATAGAGTTTTCAATGCGGATTGATTTTTGGGAGCGGGTTGCCAGGTCCTTCTCCCAAGCCTACAGCACCTGGTGTTCCCAGGCGGTCTCCCATCCAAGGACTAGCCAGGCCCGACCCTGCTTAGCTTCCGAGATCTGATGGGATCGGATGCCACAGAAGAGACTGGAAGGTAGGACATACTCTGAATGGCAAAGGGAGACACGCTTTGGTCAGAGATTTGCTTCCCAGGAAGAGAAACTCACTCCGGGAAGCTTAAATGAAAAGAGAGTTGGTTTTATGGGCACAATTGTCGGGAGTGCGGGCTGGCCCCAAGGATTCGGGGTGTCCTCTCACCGAGGGCTTTATCAGAACCACACGCTGTGTCAGATCTGCCTCTCTTCCGGCTTTCTTCTCTCTGCATTCTCTGGAGGCTACCAGGGTCATTGCTCCTGTGTCCCCTTCTGGGAGGTCCATCATGAAAGCCCGTATGGGAACCCCACCATGGGACCCCTCACGATGAGTCCACACACCTGTTCAGCAAACCTGCCTTCCCTCAACTAACTGATTCAGTTTCTGAGACTCTTCCAAAGTGGGAAGAGACAGATGTGCCTGGTGCACGGTGAGTCAGCACTTCAGCCTGGATATAAACAGCTCTGGTGCTAGGGACAGGGAATTGGTGTTAGGTGCCCTCCAGTCCCGTCAAACCCATAGAGACTCAATGTACAGCAGAGGGAGCACTATGGGACACTGTGCCATGCCTGGCACTGTGTCAGGGCCTCTTTTCTATTCATAGGGTTTTCAATGGCTGACTGTTTCCAGAATGGGCTGCCAGGTCCATCTCCCAAGCTTACAGGACTTGGTGTTCCCAGGTAGGCTCCCATGCAAGGACTAAACAGGCCCCACCCTGCTTAGCTTTGGAGATCAGAAGAGATCAGATACCAGGGTGGGAAAGGGGAAGGGGTAAATAAAATGGAAACAGAACAGACTGAAAGCTAAGACGACAGGGGAGGAAAAGATAGGTATGTTCTTACAGACTATCCTTCAGTGTTGGGATTATGGGTGATAACTTTTTTTTTCTAATTTTCAGCATTATGTAACTTTCTTAAAGTAACAAGAGTTGGGGATTAAATGATTAACGTTTTCAGGTACGGGCTCTGAAGTCAGAAAAGTGGGTTCAGCCTCTTACTCCTCCACTATCTAGCTGTGTGACTTATGTGTACATACTGAGCCTCTCTGGGCTTCACTTTCCTCGGCTGAAACACGGTCTGAGGTATTAACTTTCTCATCAGCTATTGTGAGCATTAAGTGATATAATGTAAGTAAAACTTTGAGCCCATCTCGTTCATAGCAGTTGCTCAACAAATGCTTTTATACATCATTATTGTACATAATGTTTATAGTTAAAAATTACTTTTAAAAGAAATTTCACAGCCACGTTAGCTGTTACTGAGCTGGCAGGACCCGACTCTGCTGCTATTCCTCCTTTGAACAGAGAATTTATCTGGGCTGGAGATGGCTGTTGGAAATTGCCACTGTCCCCCACCTACACGCATAATCAATAAAGTAAGACAGCTCCCTCTTCCTCACGCCCTCGTCTACCAGCCCTAATTGACCATTAAATGGCATGCTCAGAGAGTCCCTGGGCTCACATGTTAATTGACTGCACACTCACTTAAGGGTGATCTCTCCAAGTCCCCAAACCTGAGCAGCAGTCCCTCCTCACCCAGTGCATTCTGGGAGCCCATAGGGGGAGAGAAGGTCAGCAGGTGGTGCGTCTGGTCAATTAATTAGGATCGTATTGAGAGGACTGACTCCAGCCTAGCTAATCTCATAATTAAATTGCAGCCATCCACCCAAATTCCCCATCCGCACGGCCCTCCCCAGCCTTCCAGTCCTGTTTGCTGGGAGAAGACATGAGCCTTCTTCCAGTCTGTTCCCCCTTCCTGCTCCTCAGATTTTGGAAGCTTATTTTGCTTTTAATTGCGAGCTAGGAAGAGCCTGCTCCTTGCTTCTGGGGCTGAAAAGAAAACCGGCTGGGAAAATGCTGTTTGAGAGGACGTGGGGATGAAAGTGAGCCAACTTCCTTCAAAGGCTGTCTGAGGATTAAGGGGAAGAACCGGGATCCGAACGGAGAAAAGCCTGGGCGCTGGGGCAGCAAGGCTGCTGACGTCGTTCTCTGCGGTGCCAGGGAAGACGGGCTAGCTCTCCCTCCCCTGCGCGTGCCGTCCTTCACTGCAGGAGCCTCGTTTCTCTTCATGCCATCTGCCCAGGCAACGAAAACCAAACATCTTTCCCAAGCTCCCTTGAGCAGGAAGGGGCCACGGGATACTTCTGTCCAGCGAGGTGCTGGTTGTTGACCTCAGGGAGGGCGGCCTGGCACAAATCATAAGATGGGCTCACAGTGGAGGAAGCTTTTGCCTCCTGCCCTCAACTCTTCTCCTTTTTCTTCTCTTGAAGACAAATGCAATGTCTGGAGGTACAGCAACCATTTTGTGACCATAAAATAAAAAAGCCAACCTCTAAGGATCACTGGGCTGAAAATAGAAGGAGCCTGGATTTTTAAATGGCTTCCTGAATTGCCATAACCACCTATGCTGCCGCACCGGATTTATCGGTGAATATTAGTGAAAACTATTGTACTCAAAACTATTGTAGTCAAATCATGAATGATACAGATGCTGTTGTCAGCTTGATCCATAGATGGATCAATGTATAATACTAACAATAATTCCAATGGCAACATAAAATGAGCATATGCTGTTGCATAGTGTATTAGTCAGTTTTCTGTTACTGTAACAAAATACCTGAGACCATCAGCTTATAAAGAGAAAAAAATTATTTGGGCTCACAGTTTTAGAGGTTTCAGTCCATGACTGATTAGCCCTACTGCTTTGGACCTATGATGGCACAGTTCATCATGGCTGGAGTGCAAGTTGGTGGAGGATTTCTGTTCACCTTACCGACAGGTAGAAAATGAAAGAGAAAGAACAAGAGTGGGGTCTCACAATCTTCTTGGAGAGCATGCCCCCAACATCATAAAATCTCCAACTACACTCTGCCTCTTAATGTTTCCATCACCTCCAAATAGTTCCAAGCTGAGGATGGACCTTTGGGGGATATTCCAGATACAAACTATAACACATAGGACCTTTGGGGGATATTCCAGATACAAACCATAACACATAGGATTATCAAGAGGATTAGATTCTTAGTACAGTGGAAGTCACATGACAAATATGCATAAATTTTGACTTTTATTAGAACTCTAGGATAAGAGAGTTTACACCAAGAAGAAATTAAAGAAAAATGGGAAAGGAAATGCACTCCAAGATTTGGGGAACCAAACTGGGCATGGTGGCGCACGCCTATAATTCCAGTGGCTTGGGAGGTGGAGGCAGGAGGATCGCAAGTTCGAGACCAGAGGCAGTCTGCGTAACTTAGCAAGACCCTGTCTCAAAAAGCAAAAAAAAACAAAAACAAAATCAAACAAACAAACAAAAACTAAATGGGCTGAGGGTGCAGCTCAGTGGTCCAGCACTTGCAGAGCATGCAAGAGGGAGGTCCTGGGTTCAACCCTCAGTACCACACATACACACACACACAAAAAGATTTGGGGAACCATAAAAGAAAAAATGACATCAGAAAGCTGGCCCATGAGCAGAGATCCTGGACCAGCCTCTTAGATGCTGCAGGACCCCAGGTGAACTACTGACCCTCTTGGAACACCAGTTTTCTCTCCTGCTGAATGGGGTAATCGTGAGGATTAGATAAGACATTGCCCAGTGCAAGGGTTTGATATGTGTGCTTCGCATGTCAGGGGTTAATTTCACCAGGAGATGGATGGGAATCTTAAAAGAGAGACTCCTGCAGAAGGTGACACCTCATCTCTCAGCGAAGGTGTTTTCCAGCAGGCCCCATAAAAGGCAAGAGGAGGTGCTGCGCATACTCCACACTTGGATAAAAACCTCCAAGAGGCCTGAAATTATCAACTCCTGTTTCAGCAAATCAAACACACGGCAGATTCCGCTGGCGTTTAATACTGATATTATAGCCCCAGGAATAACAAGTGAACGTAATTAAGTTTAATGATTCCAACGAACCCAATATGCTTGATTGCCGCGTGTATGTCTAATTATCTTCCCTTTTTTGTTGTTGTTGTGTGCGCGGTACAAATAAGGCCTATGGGGGGGAGGCACTAATTTTGAGATGTATTAGGGAAAGTTGCACGAGCAGCACCTTTGGAAGGGCTTGCTTGGCGCTCAAAACCCTGAGCGGGGAGAAAGTCGCTTGGCTTGTCAAAATGGGCCAGGGAGGGAAGATGGACTGCACAGTGTCTAAATAGTGGAGGAAAGCAGCCTTCCTGACATCGAAGGAGGAGTGCAGGGAGGCCCACACCCCCAGGGCCTCTGCCTCCTCTCCACACAGATGAAGGTAAAACAGTGGTAAAGTACAGGGTGGAGACAAACCTTGGGCTGGGAATGAAAAGGTCCGACCATTGCTCTCAGAGCCTGCAGGTATAGCCCTGTGGCATCCAATCCCGTGAGATCTTGGAAGCTAAGCAGGGTCGGCCTGGTTAGTACTTGGAGGGGAGACCGCCTGGGAACACCAGGTGCTATAGGCTTGGGAGATGGACCCGGCAGCCCAATCCCCAAAACATCAATCTGCCATTGAAAACTCTATGAAGCAGAGAAGCACTGACAATAAGATTTCTCCTGTTGTACACCGGGTTGCTATGAGTCGGATACCGACTCAATGGCACCTAACAACAACAACAACTGCTCTCAAGCAAGGTCTGCTCTGCTCTCCTGGATGGGCGCCCCCTGTGATCTATGGTATTGTTGTCTTCAGTGTCCCTTTCCTTCTGGATCTGTGTTCTTTGCTATGTGGCTTTCAGTCCCTCCCACTACAAGGACAGAATGTACCTCCCCAGCCCTTGACTTTGAGTTTGAACACACAGCTTACCTTGGCTAACGGCATGAGATGGAAGGGACAGAATGGCTAAAAGCCTAGCGTTTGAGAAGACTTGGGTGTTTCCATTTCCCACCTTGTGTTTGTGCCATTGCCCCGTGCCTGTGGCTGGGTCAGCCTGCCAGTCCCAGGCGGAGAATGGGAGGCTCACGGAAGAGTTACTAAGTCAGGACCAGCCTAGGTCAGCTGATCCGACCCCAAAACCACACACACATAAGCTCAATATACTCCTAATACTGACTTTTTTTATTTTTATCAGATGCCACTGGGAATTTTGTTTAGGATTTTATGTAGCATCAGGTCTTTGGGATAACCATAAAAACCTTGAAACACTTTTGGAACTTTGTGACAATAAGCACTGCTGGGGAGAAATAGTTTCCAGTTTCTAAAGGATTTTTAAAATGAGGTCTGACCCAAGGAAAATTAGAACCCACCATAGCAGTGTAAGACGCAGTCTGGCATTTTGGACATGTAGTCAGGAGAGACCAATCCCTGGAGAAGGACATCATGTTTGAGGGAGTGGCAGGTCAACGAAAAAAAGGAAAACCCTCCACCAGATGGATTGACACCGTGTCTGCCACAATGGGCTTAAACATAAGTAAGATCATGTGCCTGGCACAGAATCGGGGAGTGTTTCTATCTGCTGTACACAGGGTCACTATGAGTCAGACTCAACTCGACAGCACCTAAGAACAACAACAGCAGTATATTCATCTGCTCTCCATCACTGTGACAAACACCTGAGAAAATCAGCTAAAAGGAAGGAAGATTTACCTTGGCTCACGGTTTCGGAGGTCTCGGTCCATGGCCACGGGACGCCATTGTTTCTGAGCCTGTGATGAGGCAAAACATCATGGCAGGGAACACGTGGGAGAGCAAAGCTGCTCACCTCATGGATGCCAGGAAGCAGAGAGCGCATGCTCAGATCCAAAGCAAAACTCCTCCCCCAAAATCCGTCAAGCTATTAATCCACAAACGAGGATTCCACTTATGAATTCATAAACAGCCCACTGATGAAATCAGAGCCCTTGAAATCCAATCGCCTCCCAGAAGCCTCACCTCTGAGCACTGTCGCATTGGAGACCAAACCTTCAACCCTTGAGCAAAAGCCCAAAAGGCAGACATTTAAGATCCAAACCGTAACAAGTAGTGAACCACACCTACTGGACCCAAGGTGGTTGAAACTCCTGAAGAACACATGGCTCTTCATCTCTCTCACTTCTCTCCATCTATTCCCAGCTCCCACTGGGTGATAGCACATTACTAACTTGACATTTGTTGTTGTTAGGTGCCATCGAGTTGGGTCTAACTCATAGAGACTCGATGTACAACAGAACAAAACACTCCCCAACACTGCACCATGCCTAGCGCTACGTCAATGCTTCTCTGCTATTCATAGGGTTTTTGATGGCTGATTGTTTGGGGGATTGTTTTGGGAGTGGGCTGCCAGGTTCTTCTCCTGTTTTTGCAGTGCTGCCTTAGAGAATGCAGAGCGGCGCTCTACTCACTGAGGTAAACCCCAGCCCCCATCAGTTGTACTATACAGATTGGCAAATACTACAAACCCAGGCTGTTATTGTCCGCCCTCCCTCCCCTGACCCCACAGAGGTCCAGCTTACCGACACCCAGTGTCTCCTGCAATGAGTTCCTTGAGCCATTTTATGCTCTGCCATAGCAGCCCCTCTTACAAGGAGCCCTCCTACCCATTGTCCCAAGGGTGTCTCATGGTCCCTGCATGGGCAGCAGCCTGGGGTGCAGCGCCCGTCAGAGTCAGGTCATCTATGCTCCAGCCTAAGCAGGGCTCCTTAGCAGTCGTGTGACTAGCAGGCGCCCTAAACTTTCTAAACCTCTATCTTCACATCTGTAAAATAGAGGTAAAACCCAGAGGCTCCCTCTCAGGCCTGTTAGGAGAAATCAGGGAAACGGCGCAGGCAAAGCATGGAGCTCACTGCCTGGCCTCGGCTCAGCCAACCAGGTGCACCAGCCCCCGTGGCGTTTTTCACTTTCACGCCCTCTTTTGCCTGGCTGTCTGTGATGCCTTCCAGCCGTCTCCTTCCTGGGAGTCTTGCGTCTTCATTCCATCTCCCCCCACCCAGTGGGCAGACAGAACTTGCAGAAACACAAATAGGACGGGGTCCTCCATTGCTTGAAACCCCCGATGACTCCCCTTTTCCTCCAGCAGAGCCTCAGCTCCTAAGTGGGAGGGTTTGGCCTCGGAAAGGTTAGGAGATGGGTCCAAATCCCACGAGAGTAAATGAAGCGAGATTTGAGCCCACGCTTTCCATCTCCACGGTCTCCCCTCATAACCAGGAAGCTACACCAGGGGTGGAAGGTGGGAGGTAAGAAGGGGTGGACAGATGAACACAGGGAATTGAAAAAGGGACAGAAATGTGAAGGGATGGAGGGGTGGATGGAAGTCAAGAAGGGTGGGAGATTCTGGGATGGAAGGACGGCTGGCTGGATAAGTGGAAAAGTAGAAAGATAGAAAAGAAAGACAGAGATGAAGCTGAACCTGGTGGGGCTGCCTGGAACCCCAGCACTGGGGAGGCTGAAGCTGGAGGACCACAAGTTCAAGACCAGCCCAGTCTACATAGTAAAACCCAATATCAAAAAAAGGAAAAAGAGAAAGACAAATGGATAGAGGGACAGAAAGACAGAAGGATTCTCCTAAGTTGACTGTTTTCTTGCCTCTGGCCTTCTCTTTCCTAACAATGGTTCTGTCTATGGACACCCACTAGAGAGGTCTTCTAAGAACCCAGCAAAACCCGTGAAGCTTCCTTCCCAGATAACTATTCCTCCTCCACGCTCAAACCCGGTCCATCCCAAAACAAATCTCTCTTGCTGACCAGCTTCTGGTGAATTGACCACTTTTGTCTTTTTCCAAAAGCTCATGACCAGGGACAACATTTTTTATCTTAATAACTAACATTCACCAGGTACTTGTAAGATAATTATTGAACTTTCTCATTTAATCTTCACCATACCATTTAAAGGGCTGGGATTTAGCTCAGCTGATAGAGCGCCGCTCTGCAGTCTCTGAGGTCCCGAGTTCGATTCCCAGCACTGCAAAAATGGGAGAAGGACCTGGCAATCCACTCCCTAGGCAATCCTGAAGCAGTCAGACATTGAAAACCCTATGAGGGTTGCTATGAGTTGGATACCGACACGACGGCACCTAACAACAACAACAACAACATACCCTTTAAAGGTAGGTGCTTTGTTCTCTCCATTCCAAATGTGAAGAATAGGATCAGAGAAAGTTTGAGTAATTTTCCCCAAATTGCATAACTATGAAGTGGTGGACACAGGGCCACAGCCAGGTGATGACACCCCAGAGTCTGCACCACACTGACGCTGCTCCACTGTTTTCTCTTCCTGGCTGTCTCAGCGCTAGCTCACTCTGCATCTGTGGAGAGGCTATCATCCATGAGGACTAGAATTAGGTGGCTCCTTTCATCCTTACTGAGGCGTTTCTCACACACCTGCTGATGTGCGCTGAACCATATTCATGAGGAGCCACCGAGGGCAGGTTATGGAAAGGATCGCCATCCCCAAGCCACAGCAACAAAGGCCACCAAGACCTTCCCCCCACCTAGACAGGACTGAAAGAGCACTGACGTCTTCCCTGAGGCAATAAAAACCATCTCTGTATGTGGCATGGCCTATTTGGGACAAAAGACATTTTGATGAGTGAAGTTGTGGACAGTCATGGCGCTCAATATGATGGACAATATGGCATCCATGTTGTTGTTGTTGTTAGGGGCCGTCGAGTCATGTCCGACTCATAGCGACCCTCCTAGGGTTTTCAATAGCTGATTTTTTCGGGATTGCCTTGGGAGTGGATTGCCACATCTTTTTCCCATTTTTGCGGTGCTGGGAATGGAACTCAGAACCTCAGAGACTGCAGAGTGGCACTCTACCAACTGAGCTAAATCCCAGTCCATGGCATCCATGGTGTGTCCTCAATCTGACACACTTAGATCCGAGCCCCAGCCCTGTTATAATATTTCACATCTCTGAGCCTCAATTTTCCCATCTGCAAAATGGGGAAAATAATAGCAGCTAGTCTAAATGGCTGTGAAAATTGGATGAGATCATTTGTACAAAGGCCTTAGTTCTGTTAGGAATGTACAACTGATTCTTGCTAAGGTGGTGGTCTTTATATCCTGCCTGGAGCAGCCCCACTCTGGGCAGATAAGCTGCCTGGAAATTTTCTAAACTGCGCTAAACTGTAGAAAACTCCCTCTTTACCATTAAGATGGGGCTGGGATTAAGCTCAGTTGGTACAGTGCTGCTCTGAAGTGTCTGAGGTCCTGAGTTCGATTCCCAGCAATGCAAACACGGGAGAAGGACATGGTAATCCACTCCCAAGCAATCCTGAAACAATCAGCCACTGAAAACACTACGAGGGTTGCTATGAGTCGGACATGACTCGACGACACCTAACAACAACAACAACAACAACAACCACAACCATTAAGACACCTATTGGAGCATAAATAACTACCTAAAAAAATCTACTATGATTAAGTGCATGTGTGTCTGTGTGTGGGGTTAAATAAGGTGAAAAAATTCAACCAACTTTTGCTAGAGACCCACATGCCTCCCTCCTTGCTCTTTTCCCTTTCCCAGGGGCTCCTGCAGCTTCCCAAAGTCCTCTCCCCAAAGGACGTTGGGGGGAGCGCCTCCTGCAGCCTGATTAGCTTCCTCCTGTTAACCGGCAGGATTCAATGCAACTTAATTTCATTGGGAGGCATTGGTTCAGAAATCCAGGTCATTTAATTTCTGAAAGGCAGCTGAAGGGTTGCCTTTCCCAAATGATCTTTCCGCCGTTTATTCCCCTTCAAAATGAACAGTGCAGTGGTTGATACAAAAGCCTCAAGGTTATGTGAGCCCACCTTCCCTCGCCAGAGAAGGACTCTTTCTATAGGATGTTAATTAGGTCTAGTACAACTAATTCTTCCTTTGGTCCTTAGTCTATTTCCTTTCCTTTCTGTAATTACTGCCAGCGTAATGCTCCTCACACACAAACGGAGCTGAAGAAAGCCCTGTGATTATCTCTTATTCCTCCTTCATGCGGGAAAAGAGACTGCATTCAGCCCCTGTAAACCTGAGGAGAGTGGTTTTAATAGCCCGACCCACGGGAGTGCCACCATCATGGCAGGAGCAAGAGGGGTTCCCTTGCAATCCGAATGCCCCGCCCACAGTTTCACCTGCACAGAAGCAAAGGGAAGCGCCACAAGCATGCTGTCAACCAACAAACATCAACTAAGAGCCTCCCGAAGACTCAGTGGGGTGGTGGGTGCACAGAAAGGTAGGGAGCGGGAGAGATGAAGGGACTCGGGTAGGTTTGGCAAAACATAATTAGCAGCCAAAATACCCAGCAATACCCAAGCTGGTCCTAGAAGAGCAAAGACACTGCGTGCTGGTGACAGGGGCGGCTTCCCAGGTGAGGGAAAGCCTGAGTTGACCTCGCAAGCACCAGGGGGACTCAGGTCATTTGGCCACTGAACAATGAATATGTGCCGGCTGCAGTGGCTGATGCCTGTCATCCCAGAAACTCAGGAGGTGGAGGCAGGAGGATCACAGGTTCGAGACCAGAGGCAGCCTGAATAACTTAGTGAGACCCTGTCTCAAGATAAAGAAATAAAAAGTGGGTGGAGGGTGCAGCTCAGTGGTAGAGCGCTTGCAAAGCGTGTGTGAAGCCCTGGGTTCAACCTCAAGTACCACCAAAATTTACATGTGTATATTTATATATGTATATATTTATATATATGTATATGTATTATATATATTTATACATGTATATATTTATATATATGTATTTATATATTTATATGTATATTTATAGCCTGCAGCTGTAGCCCTGTGGCATCCAATCCGGTCAGATCTCAGAAGCTAAGCAGGGTAGGGCCTGGTTAGTACCTGGATGGGAGACCGCCTGGGAACACTAGAAGCTGTAGGCTTGGGAGAAGGACCTGGTAACCCCCTCCCAAAAATCAATCTGCCATTGAAAACCCTATGAACAGCAGAGAAGCACTGACAATAGTGTTTCCCCAGTTGCACAGAGGGTCGCTATGAGTCGGATACCGACTCGACAGCACCTAACAACAACAACAACAGGTATATTTATATATTTACATTTATATATGTATGTATTTATATTTATATACACACACGCACATATTTACTGATCGCTTCTTATGTGCTGGGAAGTATCTAAGTACATTATGTGCAATATTTCATTTAGTTCTTAGCCCTTACTTTACAGATGAGGAAAGCTAAGACTCAGAGATGCTAAATAAACTGCTCAAGGACACCTAATAATGGCAGAGCTTGGATCCAAATCCAGCTTTGCCTGATTCCAGACCCAAGACAAAAAGGGAGAGAATGGAATCTATTAAGCAGGGAGCAAGTGTGGGAGTTGTCTGACAGGGAAAACAGATGGAGCAGAACGTTTATTAAGCACCCACACGTCTGGCTCTGTGGTAAGGGTTTCCTTGGGTACCTCTGACGTCACATTATGTTCATCGTCACACTTGCCACTACTTCTGATTTTCGTGCTTTGATTATTTATCAGGCTTCTCCTTCCTCTGAAATGTGAACTTCAAGAGAGGAAGGTCATATCTTGTCGGGGTTTTAGCTCTAGCCCGGCTAAAGTTAGGGCCAAACCCTCAACATAAAACATGGCCGGTGTCAGGAAAGAAGGACCTCGGGAGACCTTCAGATGGTTGGAGAAGGACAGGGAAGGTTTATTGGGGGTGCTCCCCTTATGGAGAGCAAGGAGCAAGCAGCCCCTATAGAGCAAGGCTCTATCCCTTTAAGTGCTGGTTCTATGCCTGCAGCATGGAATGCTGCAGGCTAAGTGCTGGTACAGCTCAGCCTGAAAGGTACAGCCACAGCCGCTGGTGTTCAGTTGAGGTCCGATGGTCTTGACTCTCGCGGCTCGCCTTCTTTACCCCCCTCCTTCCCAGGGATGGGAGGAGTTGGGAGGCTCTTCGTGGCTTGCTAGATGCCTTTGGCTCTTCGGGGCCCCTGGGCTTGATCTCGCCGGCTTGCTAGATGGTCTTGCTGGAGTAGGGAGCGCTGGTCCAGGTGATGAGGTTCAGGAGATGGTCAGAGAGGTCAGGATCAAAGGAGTGATATGGGGTCCAGGAGCCCTGCTTTTATAGGGTCCTGGAGGGGTCACATGGTGGGGTTCAGCCAATCGGGGCACACA
>VMDO01010314.1:0-24163 GCA_007922755.1 Pedetes capensis
ATTTTTATAGAGAATTAAAACAAGCTAGGAATATTTTTAAAGTTTTGAGTTACAATAGCTATAAAATTAATCTAGAAACACCACAAACAAGAAATACAGAAGAGTCTCATTAGAAGCCTACAAAAGTTTCCAGAGATATATAATTTAACATTTTAATACTGAATGTAATTATTCTACATTCGTGGTAGGAGACCAAATATTGCAAAAGCACATATGGAATTTCTACCTTTTTAACATGGAAGAATTATCTAATTATTTTATAAGATGTAAATAAAACTTTCATAACAGAAAAATGTAGTAAGTGTACTGAATGGGGGATGCTGAATGAGAAACAATTGTCATCTACTTGTGTGCTTTGCAAAAGATGAGTGAAGTACAGAAATAGAGATGTAGGCAGATGAGGTGGATTTGAGAGGGAAGAGACTAAAGTGTGAACGATTAGAAATAATAGAGGTATGTGAAATAAGAGACACCTTTGAAGAAGAACAGACAGAATATTATAATGTTGTTGTCATTAGGTGCCATAGAGTCAGGTCTGACTTATAGCAACCCTCATAGGGTTTTCAATGGCTGACTGTTTCAGGATTATTTTAGGGAGTAGACTAACACATCTTTCTTCCATTTTTGTTGTGCTAGCAATTGAACCCAGGTCCTCAGGAAATGCAGAGCAATGTTCTACCAACTGAAGTAAACCCCAGCCCATTATGATAATAGAGGGATTAAAAGAGAGAGGAAGCTAAAATGACTGCAAATGTTTTATCCTGTGGGATTGGACTATATATAGAGAGAAAATCAATGGGAAGAATACAAAATAAAATGTTTTAACTACCATTTCAGGCATGTGCTTCAGAAGCAGTAGGGTATCCCCAACAACTTCAGGGTATTAGTTGTGATCTTTGGGTAGCTGACTGAGGTTGTCCAAGATTTTGCTTTACTTAGCTGTACAATCAACACCCATGGAAACAGTCAAGAAATCAAAAGATGCATTACATTGGGAAAAGATGTTTCAAAAGATCTCATCAAATGTTGAAAAGTAATGACGTCACATCAAAGACAAAGGTGAGCCTGACTAATGTCATGATATTTTCAGTTGCATCATATGGCTGTGAAAGTTGGACATTGAATAAGGGAGACAGGAGAAGAATTGATGCTTTTGAATTATGGTGCTGGAGCCAAATATTGAATATACCATGGACTGCTGAAAGAACCAACAGCTCTGTCATAGAGGAAGTGCAACCAGAGTGCTCCTTGGAAGCAAGGATGGCTAGACTGCATCTTACATATTTTGGACATGTTATTAAGAGGGACCAATCCCTAGAGAAGGACATCATATTTGGGAGAGTGGCAGGTCAATGAAAAAAAGGAAGACCCTCAACTAGATGAATTGACACAGTGGCTATAACAATGGGCTTAAACATAAAAATGATTATGTGCCTGGCACAGAATCAGGGAATGTTTCTTTCTGGTGTACATAGAGTCACTATAAGTTGGACCCAATTCAATGGCACATAACAACAACACATGCTAATTAAAATCATAGAAATACTTAAAACATACATTGTGGAGTACACACCTTCAATGAAAGAGGGCAGTGGACAAGGTGGCAAAAAGATGGTAGTGATAAAGAGAGATGAAGCGTTGCATAGACAAATAAAAGTTACAGAAAAGAAAGGAAGAAATTGTGATCCATAAGGCAAATATGAGTTATTGCTAAATTTAACAAAAAATGTCACCATTTCAAATATTACAATATTTCCTGTATCATGAACTTAGTAAGACATATGTTATGATTCTGTGTTTAATAATGTAGTCTCAATGTGATCCTGAGTATCAATCTAAAAGCTGGTCAGTTTCCCTATTCTATTAGGTCAGAAGCTCCTTGAAGGATAAGAGAATTATATTTGTACTTCATAAATCTCATATTCCATAGCACATTGCTAAGCTCCCTCTGAATCTTAATAAAGAAAATCTGGCAGTGTAAAATGACACATAGTTACAAAATCTTTGAGTCATCACAGAAGATATGCACAATTTTATTTAGCACAGGTGTTTCCAAACTTAAAACACATCTAGGGAATTAAGGGCACCTATGGTTCTTATGAGCACATTCCTGGTGTGATTCTATGCTAATGTTAGCACACAGAGATATAACATTAAATGGGCCATATTTCTGGGAGGCTCATTAGGTGGTAGGAATTTGTTATAGGAGAGCTAAAGCTTTCAAAAATATCTATCTTTGTTTGGCAGTTGCTATGTTTGTATTTCCTCATTTATAGAAAATTCCAGGGAATTTGGAAGCACATATTGAAATCATAAGAATGACAAAGCGTAAGCTTTTTTAATACTAGATAATACTTTGATATATCTCTGTAATGGAAAGTAGAAACTCCATGGTCTATGTTTCTAAAATATACACATACTTTTGCATCTAGATGATACTGCAATTATCTGTATCCCTATGTATCTTTTTTGCTCTTCTAAGGGCCCTTTAGCACAGAGACTATGCTTCATTCAATTTTATATTGCACATTTGTATTCATGTTTACTAAAACAGTGCCTCAAATATAGTAAGCATTAATTAAATATTTCTCAACTAAATGGGTGAATTAATGAAGGTAATTTAAAATTTAAATTCTTATGAAACAATACACCCAATTCATTGTGAACCTGTAAGAGAAACTATATTAATTATTTGATATATTGAAATGTAGGAGTTTAATTAAAGGGTTTTCTGATTATCTCATGATTTTAATTTCCAACCACAATTTATTTGATACTAGTTCTGAAATTCTTTCCATATACTATTCTCTTGCCCTGTTTCCTTCAATATATTGAAGATATTTATTTCATTATTTGGTAACCATAAATTTTATAGAATCTCAGAATTCACTATTTTGTATATCATTTTTGGTTACCACAGATGTGAAATATAAACACATATTGTGAAGGAGACTAGAATGGCTCTATGATACATTAACCAAGGATTTTATAAAAATCACCATCTGATTTTTATATCTCTCCTTTTTTCTGAAACTAAATGCAACTTTTTGTTCAGTATCTGTGATCTTCAAGATCCTCATCTCAAAAATATATTTCAGATTATTGCCATGGGAATTAAATAATATCCATGAAGCTTTTAAACATGATGGCTGCCATATTGAAACCATTCAAAAATACTATCCATTACTAGTAATTATTTTATATGGTACTGGAAGAAGTATCATAGAAAAGAAAGTGGCTACCTATCTGTGGTATTAGGGTTTAAAGATTAAATCAAATAGGGAATAATTTATGGGACAAGTGATACAATTTTATAAAAGATTAAGAGATCACAGGCAGCTATGTATATAAACATTGATTTTTTCCAATTCACTAGCTGTGAGGTTCAATAAATTTTCTGAGACTCTACTTTCTGACCTGTAAAATGAAAATTACAGTATCTACCTCATAGGACTGTAATGAAGCTGAAGCAATTATCTTTTAGGTGAAAATATTGCCTGGTGCATAGCAAGCATCCAGAGATAGGAAGGAAGGAAAGGAGGGAGGGAGGGAGGGAGAGAGGGAATGAGGGAGAGAGGGAGAGACAAAAGAAGGAAGGAAGGAAGGAAGGAGGAAGGAAGGAAGGAAGGAAAGAAGGAGGCAGGAAGGAAGGAAGGAAGGAAAATATTTCCTGGTGCATAGCAAGCATCCAGAGATAGGAAGGAAGGAAAGGAGGGAAGGAGAGAGGGAATGAGGTAGAGAGGGAGGCAGGGAGGGAGGGAGGAAGGAAGGAAGGTAGGAAGGAAGGAAGGAAGAAGGGGGGGAAGGGAGAGAATAGAGGAGGAGAGAAGAGAAAGAGTAAATGAAGACTTCAGAATCAGTAATACTGACATTTAGCAAATCATCAAAAATTTTACAGGCTTAGTATATTAAACATCTATTATTTCACAGTTTTGATGGGTCAGGGATCAAGATACAACGTGACTAGATTCTTCCGTTCAGGTTCGCTCAGAATCCTGTATTCAAAACATTGGCTGAGTCTATAGCCTTGGCAAGGCTCAAGTGGGGAAAAACCCACATCCAAGCATACTCATGTGGTTGTTGGCAAGATTCAGTGCCTCACAAGACATTGGACTGAAAACCTCAATTCTGTTATGGCTTTTGTCTATAAGCCATACTTAGTTCCTTGCCAAATGGGCTGCTGCATAGCACAGCTCACAACATAAAAACCTGATTCATTGGGATGGAGAGAAAGAGAGAGAGAACTGACTTTTAAAACCTTGGATCTCAGAAATGATATCACTTTTTGTTGTACTCTGTTAGAATCCAGTCATTACATCCACTCATGGCACTAGGGAAGAAATTATACAAGGGTTGCATCCCAGGGAGCAGTGCCACTTTAAAAGCCGACTAGCACATGTTTTCACACTGATGGATGAGATTTATAAATATAGTTACTATCACCATGGGCTCTGGGGCCATACTACATGTACTCAAATCTTAGGTCTATCACTTAAGAACTCTACCAATTAGAACAAGTTATTTAACCTCTCTATTCCTCAGTTTCCTTATCTGTAAAGAATCCTGTTGTTGTTATTAGGTGCCATTGAGTCAGATCTGATTCATAGTGATCCTACGTAAAACAGAACAAAACACAGATGAGCCACTTCGTCAATGGAACTACATCAATGCTTCTCTACTATTCATAGATTTTCCAATGGCTGATTGTTTGGGGATCATTTCAGGAGTAAGCTGCCAAGTCCTCCTCCCATTTCTCTGGTGCCAGAAATTGAACCCAGGGCCTCGGAGCATGCAGAACAAACACTCTACCAACTGAGCTGAACTCCACCTCTCCTGTAAAGAACAGATGAAAATAATCCCTATAATTTAACAATATTTAAGACACAAAGTACTCAAAAGAACCCAAAAGTAAATCCTCAGCAAATGGTGGCTGCTGTTGTCATCATTATTCTTCTTATTTGTAAACTGCTGAAAAAAAGAGGCAAAAATTTACCAAGCCATAGAGTCACAGAATGAAAGTGAAAAATGACTCAAGTGAGTCTTTCTATTCTTGCACCATGTTTCTTGTAGGCATTTTGGGAAGACACGTTATCTGGATTCGTTTGGCACTTTGAAATAAGCCCCACAAATTGGGGAGTGGATTGTGTTTTGTTGCAATAGCAAGTCCTAGGAGAGCAAGGAGAGAAAAAATTCCTGTACCTTGTAATGGGCTCAGCCATATCAACTACTGACAAAAGAGAACTTTCCTGGCATTTTGTCTGAGGCAAAGAAGCAATTTTCATCAAATGTGTCAAATGACAATATTGGATCTCCCAACCCCCTCCTTTGCAATAGCAAACCCAAAAATATGGAAAAAGTGATCCCTGCTTTTGTAAATGGTAGAAGCTGTTAATTTTGCAGTAAATTTTATACATTCATTCACAGCAGAGAAAATGTGTTATTTCCAGCTAATCTTTTTTATTGCTGGTAAGCCTCACAGCATTACTTGCTAGTGAAATATTTCCTTTTTCTCTTGGGTGGTAATGAATTTCCAAGTGGAAACAGAATAGTTTTGTGTTCTTGTTACATAATAACTCAAATATTTGAGCACATTGTAGTATATCTTTAATTGTCTAACTAAGAAAGTGTTTTATAAAATATTAAAATCCAGGTATATAATTTTTCTGTACATATGAGGAATTATACAGGTAAAAGGTAATCTTGAAATAGCCTAACGTTCTCATTTTAAAGAGGTGAGGCCAGAACACTAACGAATTTGCCCAATTTATACAATTGTACTACAACAGAAAAATAGCACACATCCTTATAAGCGTAATGTCAATGTTGGCTTAGGTAATCTGCCAGATTCTTCCCACTTCTATATCATGTAAATCGCACACCAAATATTATTATTGCCTTCACAAATGCAAAAACATTGAGACTTGGAATTCTATTTATTCACTGCTTTAATATTTTTAAGCACTTTCTATATATTACCATATGTGGTACTATATGTGCAGCCACAGCACTATGGCTTCCGATCCCATCAGATCTTGGAAGCTATGCAGGGTCAGGCCTGGTTAGTACTTGAATGGGAGACTGCCTAGGAACACCAGACACTGTACATTTCGGAGAAGGACCTAGCACGTTTGGGGAAGGACCTACTCCCAAAAATCAATCCACCATTGAAAACCCTATGAATAGCAGAGAATCACTGACAATAATGTTTCACCTGTTGTATGTAGGGTCACTATGAGTTGGACACTGACTTGATGGCACCTAACAGCAACAACATATGTTACCATATGATACCCTGGGTTTAAGGTAGGGAGACACTAGATCTAATATCTGTCCCAGAGGAGTTCATCATAGAGTAGGGATGGGAGACACACAACAATTAAATAAATAAACAAATAAATACATTAATTTAAATCACCCAGGGTGAAGGAAGCAACTAGAGAGCTGTGCTAAGATTAAAATAAGAACTACCAACCTGAGATGGATGTCTTTGAAAGAGCAATATTTAACCTGAGACTGGAAGAACTAGTCTTTCAGGAGAAAAGGAGAGTCAGATGTTCCAAGAGAGGAAATAGGACAAAGCATAAGACAAGAAAGGATCAGACTCCTCCAAGAATTGGAAGAAATCTATTATGGGTTGAGTAACTGTCTGCAGTCACTGGAAAAGCATCAAAGTGGGTCATGTATCTGATGCCTTACTCTAATATCCTGCCCTTGTTCATGAACTGTGCTCTAAAGTAAACTATGGGCTATGAAAATGTGCTAACATGACCATAAATACACCTCTGAGTACTGATAAAACATCATCCTTCCAGAAGAGTCTTCACAAGTGACAACACTCTCAACAGAAACCTTCATCTTTAAACTTGACCATGATCAAAGACATCCGATGCCATTCAAGTAGTTTTCTCATGAATATAAATTTCCAACATGGCAGTGGCCAAAAGGTGAAAATGGCTCCCTTCTACTTATCTCAAAAAAAAAAAAAGAAAAGAAAAACTTATATAAGAGCTCAAAACAATAGCGGAGCCATCTCTTACTCTCTTTCTGGGTTGCTGCTGGTTGAAAGTAATGCTATTTCCCCAAAACCTAAGGCTGGAATGGTTGAGATAAATTTTTGTGGGGCAGTAGGTATAACCCACCAATAGTTCTACCTGTAAGAGAAGCAAGTAAGACTTGTAGCATTGAAGGGACTAGATAATAAATATTTCTTGACTACTATTAAATACCAAGGAACATTCTAGGACTTATGCTTAAGTTATTTCATTTTTTCCTCACAGCAAACTGAAATGTAGATATTTTTAAAATGTAACTCACAAAAATGAAAGATTTAAACTCCTGCTTAATTACTACAGATGATTTCTTTTATAGCTTCCTAACTCAGCTACTTTTTGAGGTTAAATATTGAAGTAGAGTGGTAAATTTGTAGCGTGGATGGAAGAGGATGTTACTGCATATATATATACACTATAAAAATAGACTCCAGTTTGATAGTACAATTGTTGAGTACATTAACAACATCAAGTTAGGGATGAATTTTACTCTATCTAATTGGCAGACAACTGGACACGTTTGAATAGATCATGATCATTAGTAGGTCATGTTTGGGCAGCAATAGATAAAATGTAGAGAAACTCAGTGCTATAATTTGGCATTTAAAATAAAGTTTCCCTGAATTCCAATCTGTAAGGCAAAGAAGACTCAACAAATCTCTCAGGACAGCCTCTAGTGTAGGCAAACAATCTGGCACCAAATGCAAACACCCCCATACATCCCACATTCATGTGCTGAGTCAAAAATGCTATAGGAATATAAATTCCTGCCCAGCAGACTCTAAGGCTCCGTGCTTGCTTTCAGAGATCCTTTTGTGAAGTGCTGTCCCAATTCTCCTTTTCTACACTAATGGGCAGATTGCCTTACAAGTACAAATCATTATCAAAATAGACCAGGGATTTGACAGTACCTTTCATCAGCAATTTCAAATGCACCAGCTGGATGCTAAGGTAAAATGAATCAACGTGTTCTAAAAGCAGGTAAGCTGAGCTACAAGTTAGCTTCTGGAAAAGGCAAGTGTAAATGAGGCCCACAGTCCTCTGAACTAAAGAAAAAAAAATTGAATGCAGAAAGGTGTTACTTTTCTCCATTTCCCCAAGCAGTTTTTAAGATTTAGATTTACTTTTTCCCCCTGTTTTAGCTTTCTTGCTCATTTAAAAAATGCCAGAATATGAGTGTTAGGTTTAAATTCACCCTAAACAGTTATATAAGTGGTTGCATTACAGGCAGGCCAAGTGAACTTTTGCAAATAAAAATGAACTAATTCATTAAAACTAACATTGACACGCTTGCAGCTGCAGCTCTGTGGCATCCGATCCTGTCAGATCTAGGAAGCTAAGCAGAGTCAGTCCTGGTTAGTACCTAGATGGGCGAGCGCCTGGGAACACCAGAAGCTGTAGGCTTGGGAGAACGACCTGGCAACCCCCTCACAAAAATCAATTGGCCATTGAAAACCATATGAACAGCAGAGAAACACTGACGATAGTGTTTCCCTTGTTGTACAGAGGGTCACCATGAGTTGGATACCAACTCAACGGCACCTAACAACAACAACATTGTTGACACAGTGGCTGTAACAATGGATTTAAACATAAGAAAAAAGATCATGTGTACAGTCAGGGAATGTTTTTTCTGTTGTACATAGGATCACTAGTGTCAGACTTGACTTGACTGCACCTACCAACAACATTTTTGAGCTGCCATAATGCTATGAAATACGCGGATGAGCTTAGGTATAAAATGACATGTTTTCTGTTGTCTAAGCATTTTGGCTAAATTTATGCATTGATGAACAATGTATCATACAAAAAATGAGAGCTAAGTTCCACTGTATTCTGAAAACAACAGTCAAGGAAGTATGTCAGATCATATTCCAGTAAATCAGGTGTGCTAGAAGTGATAATAGCAGCCCTTCAACCCTCATTTTACCACTCCTTCTAGTACTCAGAGTCAGATGGAGAAGAGTTGCCACTCTAGTGGGGTGTGTCCACCTTTCCTCACTAGATGGAAAGAGAAGGTGGATAGTTCTCCATGGCTGACCATCCAAAAAATGCAATCCACCAAAATGAAAGCACATAGTTATATAGAATGCCTGAAAGAAGAAAAGATGGAGATGTCCCTCCAAGGTTAGACACTTGGTGATCTAAAGAAACACCAGAGCTCAGTGTTTTTATAAGAATATAGTGTGGAAAAAATGCCTAAGGACCTTGGCATTTATTTTTCAATATTTTGTCCTAAATTACGATTTCTATGTGCTTTCCTGGGGCTGGGATTTAGCTCAGCTAGTAGAGCGCTGCACTGCAGTCTCTGAGGTCCAGAGTTCAATTCCCAGCACCACAAAAACAGGAGAAGGACCTGGCAATCCACTCCCAAGGCAATCCCGAAACAGTCAGCCATTGAAAACCCTATGAGGGTCGCTATGAGTCGGATACCGACTCTACGGCACCTAACAAAAACAACATTGTGCTTTCCACCAGAACTTTCTGAAGATAAGAGGATAACTACAGATGCCTTAGGGTGCTAGACAGAGGAGATGGTAGCAATGCAATCATTATACATATCCATTTTTTTCGTGGAAATGGCATAGATGTCTCTTTGAGTCAAATGGTGTCCTCAAAAGATAATCAACTTAAGCCCCATTACTGAGATGAACCCAAGATAAAGGGGTGAAGTAAGGGCCTTGAGATAAATTCCTGGGTCAAGAGGTAGGCTGGTAATGGATTCAAAATGCCAGATGTAGAAAGCAATCTTTTTGTCACCTGCTCAGTGTGGAACATGAGGAGAATTCAACCAGCTCCACACATTTGTGACTCTGAAAAATGTGAACATTTGAAGATTTTCCAAAGCTAGGAAAATGACATAAGACACAATAGAACTTCAAATAGGATGAGCTAAATAAAAGTAACTTTGAATCTTTTCCTCTTTTCTTTCTTAATTCAAGAGGAATTTGAAGGATGAATGAGGGGCATGGGAGAAAAATAAAGTACTAAGGAATACAAAAAGGAAAACCAATACAGGTGGAGAAGAATTCAGACTGAAGTTTGGAATGAATGGATGAAATCTAGACAAAACCTTTTAATTATCTGAAGTTGAATCACCATGAAAAAAATGGAATTATTCTCATAGAAGTGGTCTGAAAGATACAGTACCTTCTCTAAATATCATTGGAATATGGGAAGTGCAACAGGGCTTGCTTGAAGGAAGAAGAATAAATATCCTGACGTAAGCACTTTGTGCTAAGTATGCACAATAAGTTAGTTGTGGATTATCCTTGCAATGTCTCAAATGAATAAAGTTGAGAGTAATAAAACAAATCTTTCAAGGCGACGTTTTGTGATGATTGCTCGGAGAGTCACACTAAGAAACGCCTGATTCATAACTCTTTTCGCTTTCCATTATATAGTAGAATCCAGGAAGGAGGATGTAAGATTAAATCTGAAAAATCTCAAATATAGGTCTATATCTAGAGTGATTAAGAAATTTGTTTGAGCCTGGTGTCCATTGTGCACATCAGTAGTCTCAGCTACTTGGGAAGATGAGGCAGAAGGACTGCAGGTTCGAGGCCAGAGGCAGGCTGTGGAATTTAGCAAGGCTCTGTCTCCAAATAAAAAATAAAAATAGGACTAACTGGGTGTGGTGGCACAAAGCTGTAATCCAAGTGACTCAAGAGGCAGAGGTGGGAGGATTGCAAGTTCAGGACTAGAGGCAGTCTGCTTAATTTAACAAGACCCTGTCTCAAACAGTTAAAAAAACGGGCTGGTGTGCAGCTCAGTGGTCCAGCACTTGCAAAGCATGCAAGCGTGAGGCCCTGTGCTCAACCTCCAGTATGCAATAAATAAATAAATAAATAAATAAATAAATAAATAAATAGGAGTAGAGGTGCAGCTCAGTGGTAGAGCACTGGTGTAGCATGGGTAAGGCCCAGGTTTTAACTCCAAAGTAGGACAGGGGAGGTTTATTTGTAGGAACTTATGTCTCATGTCAAAATATTAAGATTTCATTTTGTCCTCATCTTATTCCTTTCACTCCTTAAAAAAAAATGAGTATTTGGCAGGTGGCCTAGGAATAGAGACTGACCCATGAATACCTATCATACTCATGATATATATCAAGCAGTGATTAAATTTGCAGATGGAATTAAGATTGTTAATCAATTGGCCCTGGATAAGGGGATTATCATGAACTGAAACTAATGTAATCACAAGGGTCCTTTAAGGTGGAAAATGATGATAGAAAAGGAGGTAAGAATCAGAGAGAAATCTGAAGTGTTACTCTGATGGCTTTGAAGACGGAGGGACTATGAGTTCAGGAATGCAATCATTCTCTAGAATCTTGAAAAAGTAAAACAAATTCTCTTCTCAAACATCCAGAAGAAACAGCTCTGCTAACTTCTTTACTTTAAGCTTCGTGAAACCCATTTCAGATTTCTGATCTCTAAATGGGAAAGATAATTAGTGTTGTTTTAAGCCATTAAATTTGTGGTAATGTTATAGCAGCAATAAGAAATTAATACAGATGTTAAAATCCACATTAATATAATTGAACATAATGCCCGATAGTAATCCAGAAACAGAAAATATCCCAACTGCCATATTACTAATGTACATATGAAACTGATCATGAAGAATAGAATTTCAGATTTACAAAATAAAGTTTGCACCTCCCATGGCTGGTTTTCTGTGGTTGTTTTGTTGTGTTGAGTCTCACTCATCATTGCCCATCCTCCTTTCTCCCTTATCTACAGCACTGAATCTAAAATACAGCATAAGGACCTGGCTGTGTCACTTACAGATAATGGCATCGTTTCCTTTGCTGTACATGCCATCACTAACATTCTTGCTGCTTTTGCATACTTTCATTATCTGCAAATCAAAATCTGTATTTTTAGGTGACTATTAAAGCCATTTTTCCAGGCTTGACTTGTCATCTGTTTTGTCCTAGGAAACAGTTCCTGGAATAACTGGACTCCTTTGTGATATAGAAGAAAACTGAGAGATAACCCCAAAAGAACTCATGTTTTATCACTATGTACATGATGCAAAGTTTATTATCCTACTCCCCCTCCATCTTAAGGAAACACTTCCAAAGAAGCTGGGATAGGGAAGGGAAGCAAAATACAAAATATCTTGGTACAATGCTCGGCTATGTCCATGCTCTCTGTACTACTGAAAAAGGAACCCCAGGAGAGCTAAAGGGGCTGCATTATTTTTACAACAATATCTAAGCACTTATGTTTCTATTTGTATTTGATTACCTGAAATCCAAACTATTCCAACATTGACAGGGTATCTTTGCTGACTCCTTTCTTTTCTTTCTGTTCACTATTACACTGGTGTCACTTTAAGCCCTCTATAATATTTTCTGTTATCATAGCCTTCTGAGGATGTGTGCTCTTACTCAAGACAATACCCTATAACATTGTGTTGTAGTTCAGATTGATATTTAGTTCTGTTGGGAAGCCTGCTTAATCATTTATGTTCCACAAAGTACCATCTCTTAAGATGGGTTGAATATAAAGTTTGACAGGAAATGACCCAAACAGAAACATTTTGTCCCTTTCCTGTCTCTCACTTCCCACGTTGCTTCCCACACATGCCCACTCTTTTTTCCTATAAACATCTAGAATGTGCAAGTTAAAGCTATCTCCCAATCTCTTTCCACCAATGAAAAGTGAATCAAATCTGAAATGTTAGTATCTTCTATAACCAAGAACCCACATTCATCCTACAGGCAATAAATGGTGAGCCCTCTGAGAGTGCCCATTGTAGAGTTTGTGGGAAGAGAACAGTTTTGTGACAGCTAATATATGAGCGTTTTCTCCAACATGCCTCTGACCTTTACAGGGAGACAGGCATTTCAGTGGTAATGAAATCTATTGACAGGAAAAGCATTTACGAATGACAATTTTTATCACATAGTAAATTATCCCAAATGCAGCCAAGATAGTAGTACTTTTGTCAAGCAGAAGTCTCAGAATTGAGCTTAAGCTGCCAATAAAAATCTTTAAAAATAAAGTAAAGTAAAACCAGCAAAGCTATCTTTGGCATATATTTGGTTTTATGTCATCTCTTCTGAAGTTCAAATACTGAAAGATGGTTTATGCCAAAAGAAATTGCTCCCTTGCCATGTTTGAAAGCTCAAGGTCACTGATTTCACATTCTTCATAAAGGCCTCTATGAGTTTGCACTGAAAATAATTCAGTCTAATTAGTGAAGATGAAGGGGATTGGGGTAGAGAGACAGGAGGCTAATGAGCGAGCAGATATAATCAAACTATGTTATATGCATATATGAAAATGTCACAGTGAAAATCTCATTACTCTGAACAATTAATATGTACTAATAATTAAAAAGAAAATTATTCAGTATTATATTACTCTCTCTGTATCTTCCACCCTGTGCTCTATACTCTGGTTATTTATATGCATGTTGATTCTTTTTTTTTTCTTTTGTGGTACTGGGGAGTTGAACCCAGGGCCTTAGGTATGCTAGGCAAGTGCTCTTCCACTGAACTGCACTCCCAATGCCTTATTTTATTTATTTATTTATTTATTTATCTTTGAGACAGGGTCTTCTTAAGTTGCATAGGCTGCCTCTAGCCTTAAACCTGAAATCCTCCTGCCTTAGGTTCCTATATTGCTGAGATTAAAGGTGTGTTCCAGGACACCCAGCTTGCAAGTTGTAACTTTCTTGCTAAACTTCACCTTTCTTTTTGGCAGAGGGAACAAATGTGACAATAGTGATAGAAAACAAATTTGAGTCATATGCATAAGAATCTTACTTTCAAAACAAGGGTGAAGGATATACTGGCTGTATCAACTTTAAGATAGTCATTGTGCCTCTATGAGCCTCATTTTTAATCCTATTTGTTTTATAAGTCATTTTAATGAAAATTGAAAGAGGTACTTTGATATCTTGTACCCTCAATGGTAACATACATTCACTTTTCATTAGAATATCTTGCCTTAATATTTTCCCCTCCAGTTGGCATATATAATCTATGTAGTATTGGCTTTATTACTTCTATTGCTGATGGACATGTGACAAAGCACCAATTATACTCTGTATGTTGTTGTGGCTAGGTGCTGTAGAGTCAAGTCTGAATCAAAGTGACTCTGGGTACAAAAGAATGAAATACTACCCGACACTGTGCCATGTCCAGCCCTACCATCAGTACTGCTCTGCTATTCATAGTGTTTTCAATGGCTGATTGTGTCAGGAATGGGCTGATGGGTCCTTCTTCTTAGCCTGCAGCATCCAGTATTCCGAGGCAGTCTCTCATCCAAGGACTAACCAGTCCTGACCTTGCTTATCTTCAGAGACCTGACAAGATTGGACACCAGGGTGGTATGGCTGCAGGCATACCCTGTATAGGAAACATTAATTAAAATCTGGATTCCCTACTATTGGAGAATTTATGTTAGTGGTCACAAGATGCCAAGAGTCTCCAAGGAGAATGTATCAGAAGAGTTTTCTAGGTTCAAATGTCTCTGAGTTAGTGGCAGACAGCTCAGTGATATCCCTTCACTCCTATTATCTCTGGTCATAAATAGTGAGTGTCAGAGGTAAAGCTCAAAAGACCAAGGAATGTTATACCAACAGAAGCTGTTGTTTTTTGTGGTTATTTTAATCCTACATGATTTGTTCAAAATTGAGACTTTTGATCTGGGCAAGGAGAATCATTAAGTTAGTTTGAGCTTCAATTAACAGTTAATAAAATTGCCTTAGCCTTCATAAGCCATAGAAGTCTTTGCCTTTATTGCCCGGCCTCTAAACCCCCAAATGCCATGATATTACACTGATATCATCAGTGTGAGATGTATTTAAGAATGCCCATTTGTGGAATCTTGTTTCACAGAAGAGTTGAATTAGTGTCTAATAGAAAAGCTTTATAAACAAGTAAGCACAAAATGAACTTATAGGAGCAGTTTTGTATTGTTTGTTCCTGTTTTTCCCATAATGGTTTACACTTTGTAGTACTTCAGTAAGTGTTGGATAAATAAATGGACATATAAATGTGTTTACCTTTTCCTTTAGATACCAGCATTTTCATACACTCAAAATACCCTTCTGATTTTTTGGCCTAATTGCCTTAATTATCATTTCCTTGGCCTCCCTGGCTGGATTATTTTCCTCATTTTAATCCTTAGCATAGCAACCTACATTAATTTAGTCTAGAACTTTGTAGAAATATAATTATTTATGTTGTTGGATTATGAGATTAAGAATTACCTTTCATAGCTTACAGAATGGGAGAAAATTTTTACCAAATATTCATCAGACAGAGGACTAGTATATAGAATACACAAAGAATTCAAAAAATTAAACAAAAGAGCAAATAATCCAATCAATAAATTAGCAATGGAAATTAATATAGTCTTTTCAAATAAAGAAACATAACTGGCCAATAAATACATGAAAAAATGCTCAACATCATTGGCCATCAAGGAAATTTCAATCAAAACTACACTATGATTCCATTTCACCGTGGTCGGTATGGCTATTATAAAGAAAACAAGCAACAATAATTTCTGAAAAAGATATGGGGGAAAAGGAACTCTTATTCACTGATAGTAGGAATGTAAAATTAGTGCAGACACTTTAGAAAGCAGTATGGAGGCACCTCAAATACTAAAAGTAAAATCTCCATAAGATCCAGTCATACCACTTCGGGTATGTAGCCAAAGGAATTTAAGTCAGCTTACTATAGAGATACCTGCATACCCGTGTTTATTGCAGCACTATTCATGATAGCCAAATTATAGAACTAGCCTAGGTTTCCAACAATGGATGGATAAAGAAAATGTGGCATATATACTGAGCCATACAGAAGAATGAAATTGTGTCATTTTTTCAGAAAAATGAATAGAACTAGAAAACATTATGTTAAGTGAAATAAGCCACACTAGGAAAGACAAATATCATGTATCCATTCACATATGGGAGTTAGGGGTAAAAAAAAGGAGGATCTGAAGCTAAAAGGGGAAATTTTAGGGATATAAAGGGAAAAGGGAGAGGGGTATAATATAGAATAATGGAGTGATAAATATGCCCAAAGGGACAAATACATACACACACACACACACACACACACACACACACACATATTCACATATATAAAGTCATAATGAATCCCTTACTTTTTATAATGTATGCTAATATGCTAATAGTAAATATGCCTGTAGCCATACCACCCTGGTGACCTATCTAGTCAGATCTCAGAAGCTAAACACAGTCAGGCCTGGTTATTACTTGGATGAGAGACCAGCTGGGAATACCAGATGCTGTAAGCTTGGGAGAAGGCAACCCACTCCCGATGCAATCAGCCACTGAAAACCCAATGAATAGCAGAGAAATAGTGACAATAGTGCCAGGCTGGCACAGTGTTGGGTAGTGTTCTATTCTCTTGTACATTGGGTCGCTATGAGTTGGACCTCACTCTACAGCACCTAACAACAACAACAACAACAACAACTACTAATACTACTACTACTACTACTACTACTACTACTACTACTACTACTGTAGAAAGAAAGAAAGAAAGAAAGAAAGAAAGAGAAAGAAAAAAGAATTCCCTTTCCTACTATATTATTTGCACCCTGAATACAAAAATCATGTTCACCAGGTTATTACTTATAAAGTGCCAGCATATTGTTTGTTGTTGTTGTTAGTTGCCACACAGTCAGGTCCAACTTATAGCAACCTTCCTAGGGTTTTCAATGGCTGACTGTTTCAGGAGTGGGTTGCCACATCCTTCTCCCGTTTTCATGGTGCTGAGGATCAAACCCAGGGCCCCAGAGAGTATAGCACAGCACTCTACCAACTGAGCTAAACTCCATCCCCTAATATATTGTTTAATTTTTATCAAATGCATACATACATGTATAATTAGATCCTCTGGAACATAGTATTAAAAGAAATGGCATGTTGCTTTTTGTTTGTTTGTTTGGAGATTTTAGTAGTCTTTTGAATCCAATTAAAACATTGATACTTGCCAAGATCTTCTGTCACACTATATGATATCTTAGTAGGAGAAAAGTTGAGCCTGCTGGAATGGTAAATAAATCCTCATGAACACATTCTGAACCATTCTCTTCAAAATTTGCCTCCCTACCAAGCACTGAGTTTTCTAGAGATACTAGACTATTGTTTTCCAAATGCCTCATATACCCATTTTCTTTCTTTTTTGTAAAAATTTTTTACTTTTTATTTTTTTGGAGGGAGGACAGTATTAGGGCATTTAACCCAGAGCCACGCATGACAGGAAAGTGTTTAACCACTGAGTCACATCCCTGACCTTCTGTTTATTTTGAGACAAGGTCTCACTAAGTCGTCTAGGCTGCCTCTGGCCTTGAATTCTTGATTCGTCTGCCTCAGCCTCCAAAGTTGCTAGGATTATAGGCGTGCACCATCATGCCCAGCTAGTAAATACATTTTTTTCAGTTACATGAACTACTTCAAATTCTTTGTGGAATGAGGAGTATAAATAAATGAATGATATTATTTAGTTAAATCCTTTGGTACCCTTGTTAGACTGTTTTCTCTGCTTTGTCTCTATCCCTCCCTCCCTGTCTTCACTAAATTCTAAGGTCTAGCTCAAACACCTCCTCTGCTAAGCTTTTCCTGACATTCAGCCCACATCACCCCTGAAAAACCAAGCAGAATGAATCACTCATTTTTCCATGCTTCCATGGCAAAAAGATGCTTCTATATTTTATCACATCATGCTATGCCATAGACTTTTTGTTCATCTGTCTCTTTCTTTTTAGTCTCCCTGGACTTAGGAAACTCATGAAGCAGGAATATGTGGTATCCACCACAATACACAATGGATTCAGCAGGATTACTGACACATGGGGTCCAGTCACAGCTAGTCTAGTCTTCTACTTCAGAGTTTTACAAAGCTGTAATCAAAGTGTCAGTAAGGGCTACAGTCCCAGTTGAGGCATAAATGGAAAAGCTCTGCTTCCAAGTTCACATGATAGCTGAAATCAGTTCTCCATAGACTGTTTGATGGAGAGCATCAGTTTTCTTGCTAGCTGGCCTCAACTGGATGCTACCCTCAGTCTTTCACCCTAAGTATCTCTCTACATACCAGTTCAGAGGATGGCAACTTGCTTCTTCACAAGCAGGACTGAACAAAAATAACGTCTTAGCAAGATAGGCATTACAAATCTTATAGAATGTAATACACATACCTAATCACATGCAGGGCTGGGATTTAGCTCAGTTAGTAGCCCACCACTCTGCAGTCTCTGAGGTCCTGTGTTTGATTTCCTGTACCACAAAAATGGGAGAAGGACATGGCAATCCACTCCCAAGGCAATCTTGAAACAATCAGCCATTGAAAACCCTATGAGGGTTGCCTTGAGTCAGACAGGACTCCATGGCACCTAGCAACAACAACAACAATAATCACATGCATCCCTTCACATTTGCCATATGACACTGGTTGAAAAGAAATCATGTCCTGCACACTGAAGAGGAGGAACTTATGAAAGTGTGCAAACATCAGGAGGCAGGAGTCATGGGAACCACCTGACAGACTGTCTGCCACTATCCGCATAAGAAAGGAAGTGTAGGGAACAGAAAAGATGATTCTGGGGTCAAAACAATCCAACATAATGAATCCAAACCAGTCCAGAACAGAGATTCTCAGAACCAAGCAAGAAAAGAGATTTCTAGGTTCATTGTATAGAGTTCATACATGAGTAGACTATCATGCTTCATTTGGATATAAACAGTATGGAGTTTTCATTCCTTAGTGTGATTAGTAAATCATTAATTATTTAATCAGTTGTTTCATTATTTAATTAGTAATCATTTAATTAATAAGAAATAGTGTGTCAATTTTCACATGTTCAAACTTCAGTCATCTGCAAAGTACTCTCTGTTTGATGCAATACACCTATCAAGACATCTTTCCTACTGCTCAAAACAGGTTTTGCATGAGTCAATTTTGATGCCTTTTAGTGCTTTTGTTTCACTTCTTCCACATTGGCAAAACATTTCTCTTTGAAGACTTTTGACATCTTATTGTTGTTAGGTGCCATGAAGTCTGTGTCTGACTCATAGCCATCCTAAGTACAACAGGTGAAACACTATCGTTAGTGCTTTTGTGCTATTCATAGGGTTTTCAATGGCAGATTGTTTTTTGGGAGTGGGTTGCCAGATCCTTCTCCCAAGCCTACAGCACCTGGTGTTCCCAGGCGGTCTCCCATCCAAGTACTAACCAGGCCTGACCCTGCTTAGCTTCCCAGATCTGACTGGATCGGATGACACAGTGGTATTGCTGCAGGCTTTTGTCATCTTAAGAAACAAAAAACGTCACACAGAGTAAGATCAAGTAAATGGGGAGGGTAGAGCACAAGGATCATGTCAATTTTGGTCAAAAACTGCTGAGCACTCAGCATAATATGGGTAGGTGAGTCATCACATTAGAGAAACCAGTCACCTCTCTGCCACAACTTGGGACATTTCTTCTGCAAATCAAGACACAATCTCTTCAAAACTTCCAGATAATAAAACCTTTTTTTGACTGAACCAGAGTAACAAAATTCTGAGTGCATGATCTCTCTCACATATGTTTTCACATTCATTCCTTTTGGAGATGGGGGAGTTTCCTCATCCCTCACACTTTCACTCTCAAATATAGGCACATTTGGGAAGATAAGAAGTAATCTTAACAAGAAGAGTAAAATGAAGTGTTAGATCACCTTAAGTATACATGTATATTGTCAATGTTGAACTAGTTTTTATTTGGACATCATAAATTCAATGTTTTTAAGTTAATAAGACTCATTTTTTTAATATTAGTTCATCTTCAGTATTTGAGGATTGACTGTGTGCATTTAAGTATTTTTGAGTCTCAGTTGGAAGTCATGTGATTTATTTGGAGCCAGAGAAATTTTACTGTGTATCAATTAGTAGTCTATTTTCCTTTAGAATATGCAATCTAAATAACCTTAGGCTAGAAAAAAATTAGGCTGTGTCTCTCTACAGGTGGCACACATAATTTTCTCATTTATAAACTGAGCATTAAGCATTGCTCTTCTTCTGTAAGCCGAAGGCCATTCAATTAATGGGACTAATTTTCTCTGGCTGGATGTCAAGTTCTACTGTTTGGGTTTAGGTTTTGAAGCAGATGACAAGTATATAAAAAAGATTATTTTCTTGGGGAGGGGTGAAATAGATTGGTTTCTAATACATTAATAATTAGCTATTTAGGCACTTTTATTTCTAAATGGCTATTATGTGTGACCATATTTTTATGCCCTGCAATGGAGATGCCAAGAAAACACCCACTCACATGGGCATTGCTGATTGTTTTGTGCTGAATTATGTTGGGATGGCTTTGGGGAGAGGAGAAAAGAAAACATACCATAGTACTACAGTAAATGTGTTCCAAGTAATTTGATGCCAAAAGTGTTTGAGCTGGTTCTAAGGAAAACTCCATTGAGGACACTTTATTTAAAAGTGAGGGCTAACAGCAGGAAAAGAGAATTTACTTAGGAAAAAGTAAAAATAAATAAGATTTCTAATTGTCACATTATTACTGCAAGTGTGTGTCATGCAATTCATCAATTATAAGGGCTTTACAATGAATGAGTGGGACAGCTTTTGAAGTCACCTAAGTATTTACATATTTCAAAAGATTGTCTTTGAATATTTCCAAGATAATTCTTGGTGTAAAATGTACCAATGGTCTAAAACATGGCTTTTAGAACAGAAAAATGGTTTTGAGATTTTTGAAGTTCAATCCTTTCTCCCCTTTTCAGATGAGAAGTTTAATAAAGTGAGAAGACTAGTTAATAGAAGAGTTGCAAGTCAAATCCAGAACTCCTGACTAAGCACAGTATATTTTCAACTATATATTTTAATGATTCAACAATTCTTTAAAAGATAAACATCATTCCAACAGGGTAGAAACAAAAGGAAGGAATCTCTCTAAACCACCTTTGTGCACCATGAAAAAATTAATTTTAGCATAGTACATCCAAATGAAATTAAGACTTTTACATTAATATTCAAAACTACGAACATTTTTTATCTGGTGTTGTTCACTTTCTACATATCTCTAAACTAACTGTAATCTAGGGACTACATGGTATATATTTCTATTTACAGTAATACTTGGTAAGATATTTAATCTGATATTTGTCCTCATGTTAAGAGGTCTCTAAGAACAAGTATCTCTTTGTTGTTATTGTTGTTAGGTGCCGTCGAGTCGAGTCCGACTCATAGCGACCCTATGTACAGCAGATTGAAACACTTGCCGATTCTGTGCCAGGCAAACAATCTTATTTATGTTTAAGCCCATTGTTGCAGACACTGTGTCAATCCATCTGGTGGAGGGTTTTCCTCTTTTGCATTGACCTGCCACTCTCCCAAACGTGATGTCCTTTTCCAGGGATTGATCTATCCGGACTACATGTCCGAAATATGTAAGATGCAGTTTGGCCATTCTTGCTTCCAAGGAGCACTCTGGATGCACTTCTTATAGGACAGATCTGTTGGTTCTTTTGGCAGTCCATGGTATATTCAATAGACGTCTCCAGCACCACAATTCAAAAGCATCAATTCTTTTTCTGTCTCTCTTACTCAATGTCCAGGTTTCACAACCATATGATGCCACTGGAAATACCATGACATGAGTCAGACACACCTTCATCTTCAATGTGACATCTTTGCTTTTCAATACTTTAAAGAGATCTTTTGCCACATCTTTTCCTAGAAAAATGCGTCTTTTGATTTCTTGACTGCTGCTTCCACGGGTGTTGATTATAGAGCCAAGCAAAGCAAAATCTTGGACAACCTCAATCTTTTCTCCATTTATTGTGAATTTCTGTGCTGACCCAGTGGTACGAATTTTTGTTTTGTTGATGTTTAGTTGCTACCCATATTGAAGGCTATGATCTTTGATCTTTATCAGTAAATGTTTTAAATCCTCTTCACTTTCAGCAAGCAGAGTTGTGTCATCTGCATAATGCAGGTTGTTAATGAGTCTTTCTCCAATCTTGATGCCACATTCTTCCTCATAAAGTCCAGCTTCTCGGATTATTTGCTCAGCATATAAATTGAAGACATAGGGTGAAAGTATACAGCCCTGACACACACCTTTCTGAACTTTAAACCACGCAGTGTTTCCTTGTTCTATTCAAACAACTGCCTCCTGGTTCATGTATAGATTTCTCATGAGCACAATTAGGTGTTCTGGTATTCCCATTTTCCAAAGTGTTATCCATAATTTGTTATGATCCACACAATCAAATGCTTTGGCATAGTCAATAAAACATAGATAGACATCTTTCTGGTATTCTCTGCTTTCAGCTAATATCCACCTGACATCAGCAATGATGTCCCTGGTTTCCCACCCTCTTCTGAATCCTGCCTGATTTTCTGGTAATTCCCTGTCTATATATTGCTGCAGTCTCTTCTGAATGATCTTTAGTAGAATTTTGCTGGTGTGTGATATTAATGATATTGTCCGATAGTTTGCACATTCAGTTAGATACCTTTTTTGGGGAATAGGCACAAATATGGATCTCTTCCAGTCAGTTACCAAGTAGCAGTTTTCCAAATCTGTTGGCATAAACATGTTAACACCTCCAGTGCTGCATCTGTTTGTTGAAACATCTCTATTGGTATCCCATCAATTCCTGGAGCCTTGTGTTTCACCAGTTCTTTCAAGGCAGCTTCCACTTCATCCTTCAACACCATTGGTTGCTCTTCATATGCAACCTCTTGGAATGGTTGGTCATCTACCAATTCTTTCTTGTATAATGACTCTGTGTATTCTTCCCATCTTCTTTTGATGTTTCCTGCATCATTTAATATTTTTCCTGTAGAATCTTTCACTACTGCCACTTGAGGCTTGAATTTTTTCTTCATTTCCTTAAGCTTGAGAAACACAGAGCATGTTCTTCCCTTTTGGTTTTCTGCCTCCAGCTCTTGCATATGTCATTATAATATTTGTTTTTGTCTTTTCAAGCTGCCTTCTGAAATCTTCTGTTCAGTTCCTTAACTTCATCATGTCTTCCTGTTTGCTTTAGCTGCTCAACGTTCGAGGACAAGGTCCAGTGTCTCTTTTGACATGTAATTTGGTCTTTTCTTTTTTTCTTGTCTTTTTAAGAACTTTTTGCTTCCTTCTTGAATGATATCTTTTATGTCATGCCACAACTCTTCTGGTCTCCTATCATTTGTGTCTAATGCATTAAACCTATTGTTGAGGTCTCTGAACTCAGGTGGGATACACTCAAGGTCACACCGTGGCTCTCGTATACTTGTTCTAATTCTCTTCAGCTTCAGTTTGAACTTGCATATGAGAAGTTGACAGTGTGATCCACAGTCAGCATCTGGTCTTGTTTTGACATTTTGTATAGAGCTTTCCCATCATCTCTTTCCACATATGTAGTCTATTTGATTCCTGTATGTTCCATCTGGTGAAGTCCATGCATATAGTCTCCGTTTATGGTGTTGAAAAAATGTATTTGCAATGAAAAGTCATTGGTCTGACAAAATTCTATCATGCAATCTCTATCTTCATTTCTGTCACCAAGACCATATTTTCCAACTACTGAGCTTTCTTGTTTGTTTCCAACCTTTGCATTCCAGTCACCAGTGATCATCAGTATGTCTTGATTACATATTTGATCTATTTCAGATTGCAGAAGCTGATAAAAGTCTTCCCTTTCTTCATTTGTGGCCTTAGTGGTGGGTGCATTAATTTGAATAATAGTCATATTAAGTGGCCTTCCTTGTAGGTGTATGGATATTATTCTATCACTGACAACATTGTATTTCATGACAGATCTTGAAATATCTTTTTTGATGATGAATGTAACCCCATTTCTCTTTAGTTTATCATTCCCAGCATAGTAGGCCATATGATTTTCTGACTCAAAATGGCCTATGCCGGTCCATTTTAGCTCACTGATGCCTAGAATGTCAATGTTTATGCACTCCATTTCTCTTTTAACAATTTCTAATTTGCCTAGATTCATACTACATACATTCCATGTTCCAATTATTAATGGATGCTTACAGTTGTTTCTCCTCATTTTGAGTCATGCCACATCAGCAAGTTGAGCACCCTGGGGCTTTACTCCATTTCC